>JAKUCV010001759.1:110450-157868 GCA_028386065.3 Turnera subulata | reverse complement strand
TGATTAGGAACCATGTCATTACCAAAAAGTTAAATTGTCCTGAAATCATAGTTCAGCAAGAAAAGGTTTTCCAAACATTTGAGCCCTGAAAGCTGAAGAAAAGACGGTGGTTCTACAGGCACAAACTAGCCCGGGCCGTTAGATAGTACCGGATTCAGGTGATCTGATCAAGAAGCCCAAACCCGATAACAAGCAAATTGGTCCTGATAATCGGGTACACAAAAAGAATGATGATATCTCTTAGGGAAAAAAAATAGTTTATTCAACAACTTTACCGACCAAAAAGCCATGTTACTATGTTGAGCCCAATATCAAAGCCAGTAAGCCACACATCACATAAAAACTCTATTTATATATAGCCTTTTGGGAAAAGGAGGCAAGGAAAAAGTAATAATTGACCTGATTGATATAAAGCTTCTTAGCTCATCCACATTAGCTGCAATATGAAGCAAAACTTAGCCAAAATCCAAAGCCAAAAAGGAGAATCGGGTATGCACAACAGTGGTTCAACTTGCAAGTGCAGTGCCAGAGTGATAGACTTCCGTGACTCGCCAACAGGAATCTAAGGTACAAAAAGGGAAATGGAAAAGGAAAGGGGAGAAAGAAAGATGAATAAGGTGGTCAAAAGTTTTTATCTAATGTAGGATTCATGCAGCTGGTGCACGTAATAGCTACATTAAGACAATCCTAGAAATGATAGCTAGGTCCTCCAGTTTTTACTTATAAAACTTGACAAAGTAAGACAACTACAAGTTTATTATCCAATAGTTTTCCTGTGAGGCTGTGACATGTAAGATGGGCACGACAAGAATTATTATCCCTTTCAGTGCAGGATGAATCATCCAATTTTCTTTTTTGACAGAAAAAGAAGAAGCAACCACCATGCTATGCTCCTCATTATTATGGTTGATTTATCATAAATTTTCAGTTCCTTTTTCCTGGAAATTCTTGTTCAAAAAACTACTTCGCTGCGTCAGTCCATCCAAAAATATGGATATTGCTTGGGCTTGGGCTTGCTCTTGCGCTCTATCCATTCACAATCATGACTTTCAAGCGTCGAGTGGGGTTCATTGGCAAAGTCCGGCAATGTCCGCTTCACACAAACTCAAGTTCTCTCATCTCTCTTGGTCTTCTAAGCAGAGCATCCACAAAACATAAAAGCTTGCTAAATTAAGAGATGGCACTTATCGTTCATGCTAATCCACCGAATCAGCAACAAAAGTAGGGTTCCAAACTGTATCAAAACACTGATTCAGCGATTCTTGATTTTCTTATTACTTTTTCTTTTTGATGAATGATTTTCTTATAACTTTAATATAATATAATAGGGTTGTCATATTTTATTTACATGGCATGCGGCCTAAATCGCGAAGCTGACTAATTTAGCTCAAGCCGTTCGTTTTAAGGTTGTGAAACTTGGACCGGTGATCAACCCAATTAAATTACTAGGCCACGATTTTAATCATAGTTATTCGGGTTGGACCGGCGGGGCCTGTTCCGGGTTCAAATTCTCACATTCTTAAAGTTAATTCATTTTAATGTTGATTTGTGCGGTAAGTTCTCAATGAACATTAAATTACAGTCGACACAATCCCCCCTAAGTAAGGTAAGAAAATCATGCTGCTTGGAGATTAAACTTTGATTGGCTGTTAGTATTTCAGGAAATTAAGATAATTCAACCTTGTAATACTAATTCTTAACATATAACCAAATCTAAGAAACTTTCCCTTTTGGGTGATATATGAATTTAATTGATCATAATATCACTTTCCGGATTAAGATGCGCCAACAATATTTTTCGTCCATATATACATAAGCTAGGGCATCTTTGGGCGATGTTTGCAATCAGGTTTTCTACTTTGCTAGAGGGAGGAGAAAAAAACTTGATTAGTCTCCAAGAATCCGGTGTATTTTCTTCTCCAACTGATACAAACAGGTAATTAAGGCCTGATCAAATTTCTTTTGTGCTGATTTATTTGCTAACGCATCTATTGTATCATTTTTTTTACGAATCATGTATTACACATACACTGTTTATAGATTCATAATTTTATCGATCAATCTTACGTGTATTATGTTAACTTGCTTCCCCAATCAAGACAAAGGGAAGATTACAAGTATAAAGAGCATAGTACTTAGTCATGTTATGTCCTAAATGTTTCTCTTTAAAGCAAGGCAACAAACAGGATTTCTGGTGGTTGCAAATAACTTGCCAATCACAACTTCCATTGGAAAACCGTCCATTGGCTAGAGTCCCACCATACATGGATTCATTCTTGATCAATTTCCTGTTTCGATGAATGATCACATACATGTGGGTCCTTTTTTATTTTTGTTTTGAATTCCCAATCAATTATAAGGCAAATTATTCTGCATACAACAACTTTACAACAAGTCAGTTCATGTATTGTTCACAAATCATTGTAAAGTATATATGCAGGTAAGCCATATATTAAAGATGACATGTCAGATCAATTTTGTATGGCAATGAATTTTGTTCTCTACAAAATTTTGTCTGCGTTTATATTATCATGGATAATTGCAAAAAAACATAGATTCTCTATAGTGATTGTGATTATTTCAATTAGTTTTTTTTTCTTGTTTTTGAGTGTTTGGTTTTCTGTTTTAGGTCGGGGAGGAAAAGTTTTTAACAATCCTGACTTTAGAATACACTAATTAAAGCTATTCATAGTGACAAATTATGATGAATCATTGACCCATTATAGTAGTATCTTTTAGTTTATAGACTAGAACTTAAATTTTCTAACACTTTTGGATAGAAACTAGAAGTGGAATTCTTGGTAGGACTGAAGGTACAGTTGTTTTGCTCTATCGGCTTCGATTCTTCTTTATCCCTTTTTCTTCACTCTTTAGAAAAGCAAGTTCCCTAGTAATTTTTACTAATTTAGTAGCTAAAAATGAAAGTATTAGTAGATAATACTAAGCCCCACATTTCTTGATAACATTTTCTTTTAAGAAAAGTCAGCATTCAACCTAAATTTAGCAAACTTAAGCAACATTTGCACATGATGCGTTTTGATATAAATAAAATCACACCCCACACCATAGCTTTGCTAGTGTCCTCCATCACATTTCTCTATATAATGTAACACTACACCTACACTGCATTCTTCTTTGCATCTCCCTTTGAGTTTTCTTTTTTCCTTCCCTTTCCACAGCTAAAGAAACTTTTTAGTCTCAATCTTTCAAGCCATGGCCGACGAAAAGGTCGCGGAGAAGGTCAAAGACGCAGCAAACAATGGAATGCTTCGCCTTGTACTCCTTTTTATTGCCGGCCTTGTCGTCTTGATAGGCTTCCTAATTTTCCTTGTATGGCTCATACTCCAACCCAAGAAACCTGAGTTCATCCTCCAAGACATCACCCTTTATAGCTTGAACATCACACAGCCAAACTATCTCACCACTAGCTTGCAGGTTACCTTAACCACCAAGAACCCAAATGCCAAGGTTGGCATTTCCTATGAAAAGGTAGATGTCTTCGCTTCCTATCATAACCAGCAGATAACTGACCGTTGCAACGACGGGTTCTGAATGGTCCGCCAGCCGCTGTACCGCCACACCAGAGGTAAGAACATACCCTGCCGCCACGGACACAGACTATGAGAAAGCAGAAGAAACTTGGACCTGAACTTACGACCCCACCACGAACACCTGTAGTTCCAACTACCCTCTAACTTTACCTTCTAACCCTGTTACAACTGACGATAGTACAGGTTTAATGTTAATTGTCCTGCTTATATTACTTTTGGAAGCCAGAGTAAGGGTATCAATCTTGGGTCAGCTATCAAGTATCAGTTTGTGCAAGGTTGCACAGTGGAGATTTAAGCATGGATGGAATCTTAATTACAGGTCTTTCAATTTCTCTTCCTCGTTTTGTTAATTAGTGGGGTCAAATATATAGTCCTTTTAGTTTAGTTTCATTTGCTTTTGGTGGTGGATGTTTAATCTTGGTTAGTGATTTGTCAAAAGACGAAAATCCTGCAGCTTATAATTAAGCAGAGTACTTATTATTTCCGATAAGCCTTTCATATGCTACATCTTTTTTCTTCTTTTATTTTATCTACCTATCCTAGTTAATTTGTATAAGAATTTTAAGGGCATCAAAACTGGGTTGAGGGCTGTTTTTGAAGGGTTCAATTCCATTATTCTATTCAATTTTTTTGTTAGAGATTTCCTCCAAGCTTCAGTTGTTAGCAACAGCTGTTTCCAAATGCTCGATCTTGGTCGAGAAACATTCTCATGATTTGTTACCGTTGGTACTTCTTCGGCCAAAAACCATTTCTTATAAATTTTGTAGGAGGTAATTCACAATTCATAAATTTTTATGATAATCACTTTCTGTGTAATTAAGACTCCATATTTAATTTGTTTACTGCTCCCTCCTCCCGTGGAAGACTAATCAAACAACAATTGAAATTTTATTGACTCCTCGAATATTCCCACTTACAAGATTATGTAACTTGAGAAAATATATGATTTTTCTAAAGAGATACGGTTGACATTGGTCTTTCTAGTATAGTTTTTGTATGGTTTCTTGGAATTCGGTTTCTATGTGTGTGCATTGGAGGTGTAAAAGTGTTTTTATATACTCAGTTTAACCGCTCCTATCGTAAAGAATTTATTCAATAGGCTCCTGGTAGCTTAACTTCTGGATCTTGTTCTCCTTGGAACCAAGAGCACTAACTTTCTTCTGTACAAATGCACATGTAAGGTAATTATGATTTTCAGAATTACCTGACAATCTCCATCTAATTATAATGATAATAATAACGCTGACCTTTCTTGTTTACAGACAACTAAGTAGACAATGTCAAATTTACTCGATTTGAATCATATACCTCGCCTTATTTGGGTAGCAAAGACATTTTGTTTTCAGTTACATCAAAGTATGTCATTGCTTAGTACGTTGTCCGTAACAAGTTTACTGTATATGTCGTAATACATGAATCAGAATGTATTTTTCTATGTTTCATAATGGGAAATAACACACACCTCTATCATATGATGACCAAGTTTGGTTTGCTTATAACTATGGGGGAGAAAAGGTTGTATATCTTTAAACTATGACATAATTATAGAGTTAATGGGAGCTTAGTTTGCCTTTTAAGTTTTGTATTTGTATGGTACCACCGTACCAGGCAAGCTGTATAATGTTAGGTGTGAAAACTTGCTGATCAAACGAATGAGATCACGAACATGTATATTGTTACCATGAAAGAAGATCACGATACATAAAAATGTGAGCTTCAATAAAAGGGAAAATCCCTATACTATCTTTACTAGTCCTCCAAGGGTAAGTGGCGTAGCTTCACCGAAACTGGAATTAACTTCTACCACTTTTAACTTACCAAGAATGCACCACTAGAGAAAGAGGGAAAAAGAAAACGACGTTTTATAGCTGCCACAACGTGGCGTTGTGATTAAAAAGATACATATATATATATATTGGTCAAGAACAGGCTGAAAATATGGGCCCTGAACCAGGTTCTGTTTTGGGAGAGCCTAGCCCAACTATTAAACCCACGCTGCCTTTACCTCTATTTTTCGTTCAATTAGTATAGAAAAGTTTACACTGGCAGGCGATGCATTGGGTAAACCACTGGAAAATCCTGAGTGAGTTCGGAAACGGATTGCCAAATATCTATTGGACTTGTTTTTTTTTTTTTCTCTCTTATATCTCAAATTCGTTTCCTACTTGGATAAGAAATAACCTATTGGAGGCACCGATGGCAGTGTATATAAATACAACACCGGTACACTCTCCCCATCCACCAATATTTCTTTCGATCATATTTCAGTTTGTTTTTACTCACTCGTAATAGAAAAAAAAAGTCCTCCTCTCCCTTTGCTCTTTTACAATGAAGCTTCAATATATAGCCCTTTTATTCCTACTCCTAACGACCATGGCCACAGGTATGATTTATACATACTCAAGAAAATGTAGTTGTAGTTACTATCTCCCGTTTTTGATAATTGGAGAACTAAAATTTTCAATCAATGTTGGCTACATGGGACAGAAATATCATTGTTTCCCATAATTGGTAACATTTTTTAAATTGCTCAAAGATGAATGTGCTTCTTGTTCTGATGTATTTATTTTGAAGTTTCTCTATATTCGCTGCTGTTGTGTTCTCTCTTGTTGCTAGTATTTTTATTTCCTGGTTTCTGAGTTATCAGATTTTCCATTCTTGAACCCCTAGCATAATGTGATGGTTTCGGCTTATTTAATTTCTTCAATCTTTTGTCAGTAAGAGTAGTTTCTTCCCTTACATGCACACAGTATGCCCAAATTGATGGACCATGATGGACATGATGGAATGGGCTAAGGCTGGGCTATTTATTATTCTTTTTTTATGATTTCTATTTAACCTTTTGATTTGATAAAAAAAAAATTAACTTTCTGATTAATTTTGTGGGTTATGCACAGGTGGATCCGCGGTCTCGCTAACAATATCCAACAATTGTTCCTCTACTGTCTGGCCGGCCATTGTCTCTAACCCAAATATCCCACAACTTAGTGTATCTGGCTTTACTCTAGACCCAAATCAATCAACCACTTTGCAAGTAAATTCTTTTTGGTCAGGACGTGTATGGGGTCGAACTAATTGCACCCAAGATCCATCTGGAAAGTTTACGTGTGCCACCGGAGACTGCAATTCATCCAGCATTGAATGCTTCGGCAAAGAAGGTGCCTCACCCTTAACTGTTGCGGAGTTCCACATGAACCATTCGAGGCAAGGGTTTGACTTCTTCGACGTAACCCTTGCCAACGGCTTCAACATTCCCATGCTAGTTCAGCCGCAGGGTGGCCTATTTGGCCAAGGAAACTGTAGTGCCACCGGGTGCGTTCCGGACATGAACTCCTGGTGTCCTCCCGAGGTTAGGGTGGTCGGCAATGATGGGGTTACTACCGTGGCTTGTCAGAGCGCTTGTCAGGCTTTTGGAACCCCGGAGTATTGCTGTAGCGGAGAGTATGATTCTCGCGAATCCTGCAAGCCGAGTTCTTACTCAGAGATCCTCAAAAACGCTTGTCCGCGTGCTCGTACCTTTGCGTACGATGATGATTGGACTAGCACATTTACATGCGCTGGTGCTGACTATGTGATCACTTTCTGTCCTACCAATCCTTTTGGGTAATTAATTCTCTTCTATGTGATCACTTTCTGTCACTCGATGAGCTCTGATTTATGTGTTTATATAAATTCTTATACTTGTTTGCTTGTTATGGTTGCAGTAGCCTATATGGGAGCGAGAGTAAACCCAGTTTCGGCGAGGAGATTAGCAACAGTGAACCTACCAGTTTCGACAGCGGAATTGAACCGAGTTCCGACGAGAGTATACCAATCCTGTCCACTTCTCACGGCATAGCATCAAGATACTACTCCTTACAAAGCAGTTCCACTATGAGCGGAGCAATAATTTTGCAGCTTTTGGCGATTATTTCTACCTTCCTATAAATCATAAAGCTACAGAAAGCGTTCGACTGAATACTTTCTTCTTTTAGTTTCTCGTTTTCCTTTTGCATTTGATGAAGAAAGAGCATTAATGTTGTAATAATACTAAAGTTCCTTTGAATTTCAATAAAATAAACTAGACAGATTTTATTTATCTAAATAATAATAATTATTATTGGATATATACATAGGTTTATGGTATGTATGTCGAGAAGGTAACACCTGCCAGGGACCCTGAGACGACGATGGCAGGGACGTTAATGCAGGGCCGCTAATACTGTGAAGGTCAAAGGAACTTAACAAAGAATCATCGACGAAGATGGATGGTACAAGCTTTAGCTTCATTTGGAGATGAAGATAAAGCTAGTCTATCTAGGTACTATCAGTAGCTTTATTTGCCAATTTTATTGAAGGTTGAGCAAAGAGTAACATGAGCCGTAAATATTACAGAAGCAAAGAGTTTTGCCAGTCTATTTACATTTGAAACAAAAAGAACAACCAGAATTTTGCAGAAGCACTTTAATCAATCAGTTTTATGGATAACTCGAGCATCCCAATCAGTTGGATCATCAATCATCATCATCTTGAGCCATCCACATTATCAACTTCAAAGCCAGCAGATTCATTCTGCAAACTTTGTTCTCCTCACTTTATTGCTTGCTGGATGGCCTTTTTTTTTTTTTGGCCATCCCCCATTGCTTCTGCCGCCCCCAACAGAGTGACATTGCCTACTGCTTATCCCCCAATAGATAACTCTTACTCTTTCATCTCTTAAAACAAAACCCAACCCAGCCAATTGATGTAGAATAAAAGAGAATGCTGCATCCATTAGTTAGAGTGGTTGGTTATGTGCCCAGGAATTCTGGAAAGCTGGACCAGGAGATGACGTCAAAAGTTGGTAGTGTGTGTCTTCTGTGTACATTGACTGTGTAGTTCGTTTGTTTCTGTTGCTCAATTAATTTGAGTTGTCTTAGCATGTGCCCCCTTTTTAAATGGTTTAAGAAAGGACAAAGAATAATACCCTCTGAAGCAAAGGGATTAGTCAAAAGTTTTGGCTTGTTTAGGCAACAAAGCAAGTGTTCTAGTTTTCTAATAATCTATAGATCCTATAATTGTGCAGGAACAATTCAACACTAATGTAATTGACAAACTTAGGCCTTTTACCTACTTGTCACAACAAATAGCAGAAAGCAAGGTTAATTTAAGATCGGGACCAACTTGGCAAATGGGTTTTGGCTATAATCACATTCCAACAAATAATGATATTGATAAGAGTAAGAGACTTGACCCTTTTTTAAAAAAATAAAAATTTGTATACAGTTGCCGAAATATTCCATGTGGGCGAGTGAAATTACTGCTAACAAAGATTCTTGCAGACCAATCCAACAGACCACCTTTAGAACGAGAAGAATTACTGCTTTTTCAGTCTAAAAAATCAGGAAGATTACAAACAAAAAAAACATCATTAGAAGAACCAAAAGAGGATAACCTTGAAGAGAGTGAAGTACAACATAATTCCAGTAGCGATATAAACAAATCCAAATCTAGGGATGGACTAGGCGAGAAAAACATCAAGCTGGGACCTACTCTCCTGATCAATGACATCCAGGAACACAGGATCAACGGTCACATGGCTGTCCACGTGGACATTGAACCTGTGCCCCCACCACAGTACCTTAGCCGTACCCCCGATATCCACCTTCGCGTCCAGCTCCATCTCCCGCCTGGCCACGTCGCCGAAGAACTTGGCGGCCCGGTGAGCCAGCTCCTGCCCGTCGAGCCGAGTCGGCAGCTTGAGGAGCTGGCAGGAGCGCCCCCGCTGGGACCCCGCCTGGACCTTGGCCGACCCGAGGAGCAGCCCGTCGTAGAAGATGGACATGGTGGTGGGCGCGTAGCTGATTGGGGTGACGTTGGGGTTGGTGACGTGGACGGTGAGGATGAGCTCGGCGTCGACGACCGGGAAGTTGAGCCGGAAAGATGTGAGCTTGATGGAGATTAGGTGGAAAGTTGGGTCCTTCGGCCTTGCGCTGAGGAGCGCCGCCACGCAGGTGGCGGAGGCTGCCCCGATCGCGGCGGAGGTCCAGCTCCATTTTACCTTTTTGCCCATCGAGTAGGTTGGTGTTACTTTGCACTACTACTACTACCACTGCCTGCCTTTCTTTCTCCCTCGTTTCTTTTATGGGGTTTTCCTCTTCTTCCTTTTTCTTCGAGTGGAGTACTAAAGTAATTGGTTTACCAGTAAGAAAAAGGGGGGCCTAGGTCTTAGATTCCTACCCAAAGGTGGTGGTGGGCTTTGAGGGATGAATTGACCGATTTGGACTCGGGAGTGTGGGGGCAGTCCTCTGTGTTTATGGCAATGGTGTCTAGGGGCATTTTGGGAACACTGTTGGAAAATATACAGAAAACAAAAGGCTTGTCCTTTGGGGCAGACAAGCAGGTAAGAATTATTATGGGCAGTGCAAAGTGTAGTTGCTGTCTGAAATCATGGGCTTGTCTCCCGCACGTCAACAAAAGCAAAGATGAATTTTTTTCTTAAGAAAAAAAATTAAAACGTGTTGACTCAAGTTTATCTAATTAATTAAACAGGTTTATTGAGAATCATGGCTGGAAAAGATTATCACCAAGAGGATCAAAGCTGACATAACGTCTTTCCTGATAAAAACAGTATTTCCTATCTAGCCTTTCCATCATGGGCTGAATAAAATGCTACAGCCCAATACACTTCTAAGCCCAGACCAAGCGATATTGGTATTGCCAGGGGTCTGTAAGCCCATCAGTGTGTGGGCTACCTTAGTCCAATTTCACATTTAAGTTTCCAAAACTTCTATACATGTTCAACTTTTTTCTTTTTCTTTTTTTTTTGTCTCCTTTCCTGGTTTCTCGTGAGTATAAAATAAAGGATCCAATAAAATTATTACATATAATGCATTAGTTTAAATACTGCCAAGGGATGATATGAAAAAGGAAATTTATAGGGGCTAAGTTTGTATAATAACAAGGACTTTTATATGAAAAGAATAAGAAAACAGAATTGTTGTGCCAATGTAAGCTCAGTACCTATCAGCTTGTTCAAACAAGTTAGGTGAATACAATATTTTCAGTTAGTTCACTAACAAGTTAATAAAAGTGTGGATTACCACCGGGGGTGGTGGCCCAGTGGCAAGTCCTTCAACCTCCCATCTCTAAGACTCGGGTTAGAGTCCTGGCGCTTCCAGTCAAGCCCCATAGTGTGATGCGGCCGAATATGGCCTTCCACACGGTGGGGTGCTGGCCGTTGAGCCGGTGATTCCCCGGTATTATGACGCGTAGCAGGTGAGGGTGTCCGCTGGTGCCCCGGTTGGGCGGTCTCTCCTATGAGGAGGGTCTAATGCCATGATGTAACCGGTATTGACCGGGGCCTGGATCGACGGGGCGATGATGACACGACTGATGACTTTTTTTTCTCGACAAAAAAAATAAAAATAAAATAAAAGTGTGGATTTACTCACAAAATTAAAGAAATATATAGCTTTTAGAATTTTTTAAGATTGTGGTCCCATAGGAACTGATATCATACCTGTATTTTGATGTAACATTACTTAAGGGAACTCAGTTGAATAGCTATCGGAAAAAGAGGTTTGTCCTTTGGACAGACAAGAAGCAAAGAATAATGGGCAGTATCTCCCGCACTTCACAAAAGCAGAGGAGAAAAGAAACAAAATACTTAACAAACACAAATTAAGTTTCAATGCACCCATCTACTTTATAATTCCAACATTTAATCCATTTACAATTACCATCAGTCTAGTACAACAAATGTGCAAGAACAAGAAATAGAGCTGCAAGAACAAAGTGATTTGGAGCAACATAATTGAGGGTGCCTTTGTTACGAGGATGGCGATTATGTAGACGATGCATGGACCCGGCACCAAACAATGGGACGACCCTTCTTCCCCTTTGACCTCTTCCACTTCCACCGCCACTTCTACCTCTTCCACCAGCATGGCCTCCTACTCCATGACCGCCGCCGCCGCCACGCCGGTTTGATATCTTTGGCTGTAGTTCTGTATCAATTTTCAATTTTTTTGGCATCTCTTTTTTGTAGCTAGAAAACTAAAAATAAAGAAAAAAAAGAAGAAGAAATAAATACCTGTAGCAAAGTTATGTTGGGCGGGGAATGCACGTATAGGAGGAAGAAGATGGCCAGGGCTAACCAACAGCACCAAAAGGGTCAACCCCAATATTTTGGAGGACGCCATCCCTGATCTCCGTTAGTCAAAGAGGTAGCTGATGATAATATTTGCTTTCTTCTGCTCTCAAATTATGGCCTGCAAAATTTGAAGGTGACTAATTTTTCCAGCTAAGACTTCATGTCTTTACAATTCAAGGCCACACACCCAATGCCACAGAGACATTGGACAGGGTGGTCCTGGTCCTCAAATATAGCCAACCTTCTTCCTTAAAAAATTTCATATTAATCCATTAAAATTGAACATAAAAATTCATATGTATCTCTTTATTAATTCTTAATTAATTCTTTATTATTATATACGTTGTTCAAAATAATCAACTTGTAAAAAGGTATACTAACATAAATTTATTGTAGAGATAAACCAAAAAAATTAATTTAATATTTTAATAGTTCTCATAAGTTCATAACTACAATTGTAAATATTTTTATATAGTATCATATATAAATGTTTATTTTTTACCTCCTTCAAAATAATTTCTAGCTTAGTTACTATACATACACTTGTCTGGAAATCACGAGGAAGTAGCAGAAAGGCTGAGGATTCTTTCCTCCACAGCACAAAGAAATGGCCTCAGTTTCTTGGGTTGTGATGAGAAAGAAAGATGATGTGACAGGGAGTACGTAGTAGAAAGCACAAGATGATACCCAGCCCCGTCCCCCTAGGAATTGCCATTGTTTCCATTACATTATTGTGTCAATGTAAGCTTACTACATTTCAGCTTAGTGAATACTGCATTTTCAGTTAGTTCACCAACAAGTTAAGTAAAACAGTGTGGATTTACATACAAAAAATTAAAGAAAGCTTTAGCTTTCTGAAGGACGTTGTTGTCATTGTAATATAGTTTAATGTGAAAAAGGAAGCTACAGAAAAAGGAGGACTGCCCTTTGTACAGACAAGAAGCAAAGAATGATGGGCAGAGAGATCTCCTTCACTTCACCAAAGCAGAACAAAATAAAAACCAAATACTAAAACAAACACAAATCAAAGTTTCCATGCACCTAGCTACTTTATAAATCCAACTCTTAATCAGTTTCACTCCTTACAAATAACCATCAGTCTAGTACAACAAATGGGAAAGAACAAGAAATAGAGCTGCAAGAACAAAGTAATTTGGAGCAACATAATTGAGGGTGCCTTTGTTACGAGAATGGCCATTATTTAGGCGATGAATGGACCCGACACTTCTTCCTCTTTGACCTGTTCCACTAATTCCTCCACGACTTCTACCTCTTCCACCACCAGCATGGCCTCCGCCTCCTCCACGACCACCGCCACGGCCGCCAAGCCGGTTTACTGTTGATATCTTTGGCTGTATTTCTGCATTAATTTTTCAATTTTCTTGGCACATATCACTTTTTTTTGTAGCTAGAAAAGTAAAAGTAAAAAAAGAAAAGAAAAGAAATACCTGTAGCAAAGTTACGTTGGGCGGGGAATGCACATATAGGAAGGAGAAGAAGAGGGCTAAACAACAGCACCAAAAGGATCAACCCCAATATTTTGGAGGATGCCATCAGTGATCTCCTTTAGTCAAAGAGCTATAGGTGATGATATATAATATTTGCTTTTAATTTGGTTTCTTCTTTTCTCAAATTATGGCTTGGAAAATTTTAAGGTGACTTTTTCTAGCTAAGCCTTCACGTCTTTACAATTCAAGGCCACACACTCCATGCCAGAATTAAAGACATTTGGGCAAAGGGTGGTCCTAGAAAATTAGCTAGATATGGCTACCTCTC
Source organism: Turnera subulata (assembly GCA_028386065.3). Lineage (NCBI taxonomy): Eukaryota > Viridiplantae > Streptophyta > Magnoliopsida > Malpighiales > Passifloraceae > Turnera > Turnera subulata. The sequence goes on along the minus strand of JAKUCV010001759.1, from coordinate 144,428 downwards.
GTTTCTTAAAATTTTTCGTATGGAAGTTTATTAAAATTGTAACATAAAAATTCATATCTTTTTATTATTTTTAATTAAATATTTATTATTATATGCCTTGGTTTTAAAATTCTCAACTAGTAAAAACAAATCCAATAATATTAATTTATCGTAGATGTAAGAAAAATGTAATTCAATAATTTAATAATTGTTATAACTACAATTATAAATGTTTTTATATTTTTTCTATATTATTCTATAGATTATATATATATATATATATTTTGACCTCCTTAAAGATATTTTCTAGCTTCGTTACTATACATACATACACACACTTGTCTATTTAATCACGAGGAAGTTGCATAAAGGCTGTGGATTCTTTTCCTCTAGAGGACAAAGAAATGGCGTCAATTTCTTGGCTTGTGATGAAAAAGAAAGCTGATGTTACCTGGAGTAGTAGAAAGCGCAAACCGCGTTCAATTAATGTCACGATTAATTTTGGTATGCACAAGGGAGATTTGGAGGAAAAAGATTAATCGCTTCAGGCTTGCGTCTGAGGTTAGGTTGTGCCTATTTTTGTGTAGTATATGAAATTATGAGGTGAGAAGCAAAAAGGTATACAGGTTTTGTGACTTTCTGTGTTTTTGGTACTAGTCAATGTCAGTAATATTGCTCTGTTCATTGTTGTTTGCCAAGATATAGAATTAAGGCAACCTAAAGTTGGGCTATCTTCATCACTGGAGTTCTTTACTAAAGCTGAACCAAAAAACAAAAAAGAAGAGTTCAATACTGTGGAAGGTTTTAAGCATTCTGGGTAGGTAAGCTAGGCTTTGAGATTATTATTTATAATGAACATTATTTAGTCAAAGAAGGAATTGATACAGTTTCAGTTAAATCTAAGGCATGATATATTGACCTTTGTAGAATGATGGACAGTTCTGCAACAACTGGAGTCTTCTTTTGGACTTCGTTTAATATAAAGAATAAGTCTATTGACTTTTTTAATTTGTCCAAATACACTCGACCAGTAACATATATATTCTTAGAGGAATGCACGTTTTAGTATCATTCTTTGTCATGCGCACCATTCAATTTGTTAATTGTGGGAGGTAAGTGTAAAATATTTCAATGTTACACCCATTATGTTGGATATAAATTCCAAGGAACATTTACAAGTTGGCAAGCAAAGATAATGAAGATGTCATCAAGAGGTGCTGGACTGGCACTTGCCCTGATAAGCTTCGTCCTAGTGAACCTGACAGGGGAATGTTGGGGTCAGGGTCAGCCGCAGTTTGGGTTCTACAAGGGGAAGTGTGGGAACAATAATGTTGAGTCTATCGTACGTCAAAAAGTCATAGCCAAGAACAATACAGATCCAACAATTGTGGCTGCTCTTCTTCGCTTGCAGTTCCATGACTGTTTCGTCAATGTAAGCTTCATGTGTTTACAGATAGCTAGTTCGCTTACAAGTTAGTAAAATAGTATGCATTTTGTTTGCTTCCGTATCCGTATTCTAGGCTAGTCCACCTTTAAGGGACATAAACCGGCCACTCTAATCCTGTTCGAGATGTACATGAACTATAATAGTTGGCATCCCTGGTCCCTAAAGTGTTGTGTCCTCAATACTCGAATACGAGATGGTTGGTTAGAAAATAATGTGCATTTTTGCACCAAACATTAAAGAATTATAGGTTTAATGTTTTAATGTTGGTGTCGTTGTAATATAGTTTGTGCTTTACAAGCGGGGTCTGATCATACTTGCATTTGATGTAACAAGGGATGCGATGCTTCGATTTTGCTGGACGGGAACAACACAGAGAAAACTGCACCGCCAAATCTTAGTGTCAGGGGATATGATTTCATTGACGAGATAAAGACAGCCTTGGAGAGTGCTTGTCAAGGAGTTGTCTCTTGTGCAGATATAATAGTGATGGCTACCAGAGACGCTGTTTCCTTGGTAATTACCTTATGATCTCTTTGTTTCTATATCAGCATTACACTTTATTCACTCTAAATGCAAAATCCTGAAAACAGAATTTTTCACAAGGGACATTACAGAATTCTTTAGTATGATACCACACATTAGTCACTAGTCATCTTCTTTGTTTGGTTTGTTTGTCTGAGCAGAGTAGCATTAAGGGTTTAGGATGGTACCCTGTAGAAACAGGAAGACTAGACGGTCTTGTATCTTCTGCACAGAATGTGAATCTTCCATCTCCATCCATGTCAATTCCTCAAGCTGCTGCAGCATTTGCTAACAAAAAGCTCAGTCAAACAGACATGGTTTACCTTATTGGTACTTGATTAGGCCTCTACTAACCTTTGTTTCATTTTTTCTATTTACATATATATTGTTGACAAGAAATTCTAGACAAATCAACTGTTAAAACCTTTAAGCCTTTTGTGCTCTGCAGGTGGTGGTCACACTGTTGGGGTAGCCCATTGCCCTCTCTTCCAATATCGGCTATACAATTTCCAGAACAGCAGCCCTGACCCAACCATGAACACAACATTATTAAGCAAGCTTAAAAACACTTGCCCTAATCAAAATCCCCCTACTAGCAATCCAGCTGACTTAGATCAGAACCCTTCAAGTGCTTTCACTGTGGACAAATCTTTCTACCAGCAAATTCTGTGGGGTAATGGAATCCTCCAAGTTGATCAAGAGATGGCATTGGACTCCATGACCAAATCCACAGTGGCTACAATAGCCAGAGGCACTGACTTGTCTTTCTATCTAAGATTTGGCCAGGCCATGATCAATTTGGGCCGCCTCACTAACAGCCGAGGAGAGATCAGGAAATCATGTCGAGCTGTTAATCCTACCAGTTCCAGTGGATTCTTTAATCTGTTTCATTGATTATGAGCCTCAGTTCTTTTTCTGTTTTTTTTCTGTTTTCTGGCTTCTTGCTTGATGTGTTTCTTTCATTTTTTGGTTACTCAGGTTTTTCTTTTGGATTATTTTTCCTATTGTCAAAATTTTTGTAACTCTCTGGGAGGTTTTATGGACTGATTGGTATCATTTCAAACCCATATGCATTGCTGTTTTTCTTTTTCATTTTCAAGTAAACATTGGCAAAATCTTGACAGGCTCTGCTAAGGTAAGATAGTAAAAATCAATGAGACGAGTGGTACTGATGTAGGACTCTCGAGTCTGCCAGCAAATTGTGGATTATGAGACATGAAGAAAAACACAAAATAAAATGTAAACATTAGATTCCATTGAGTACTTGCGACGAATAACCATGTCAATATATAGGCGGCCTGAGAATTTTCTGCTAAATCTTACAATGGGACAACTTTCAAACATCTTTAGCCAACAGCACTTCCGTTTCTTGTTCCTTTTGGATCTAGTTCTTAATTGTGCTAAACGAGGTAACTGTTTTAACCTTCGAGGCAAGTCCTGCTGCTTTAAGACTAATAATGTTGATGCCCTGTGTGAAATCTAATCAAAGGGACGTTTATAAAAAAATTTATTATCTTCCTTCTGCATTACATTGTAATATTCTCATTGTTAATTAGTATCCCTAGGTGCTTAGTACTATCCAAGAAGCCGGCCGAATGAGGAAAGCCGTAAGTAATTTCCACTATAAATCCACACCAAGCCTCCCATAAATAGCATATTTTAGATAAGAGTATTATATCACATAAGAAGTTATGATCATAATGGCCTCACCAGCAAATTCTTCCTTCCTTAGATTCAGTTCTCTGCTAATTGCATCATTTGCTGTTGTCCAAATTGCAATGGCAGGAGACCCAGATATACTCACTGACTTCCTGGTTCCACCAAATGTGACCAAAGTAGATGGAAATTTCTTCACCTTCACTGGGATGCGTGACCTCATTACTTCACCCGCACCAACAACTTTCAAGTCCTTGAAAGCAACAGTGGGTGAATTCCCTGCTCTTAATGGCCAAAGTGTAGCCTATGCTGTTCTTCAATATCCAAATGGCACAGCTAACCCACCTCACATCCACCCTCGAGCAGCTGAGCTCCTTTTCCTGGTTGATGGTACTCTTCAGGTAGGATTTGTTGACACAACCAACAAGCTTTTCACTCAGACATTACAAGTAGGGGACATGTTCATATTCCCCAAGGGACTTGTCCACTTCCAATACAACCCTGAAGAAAGGATTTTTGCCACTGCAATCTCTTCTTTTGGTAGTGCAAATCCAGGGCTGGAGTCCCTCCCTACCACTCTTTTCTCCACTGGAATAGATGACAACATCTTGGCTAAGGCTTTCAAGACTGATGTGACCACCATACAAAAGCTCAAGGCCGGTCTTGCACCACCCAAGGCCTGAAAACTGTAGCCTTGATGATTAACAGCAAATAATTTACTATGTCTTCTTTTCCTTTAAAATAATAAACCACCCTATTTATTCCCAAGGGTGCAAGCATATTGATTTTTTTTGTTCTGGCTTGTATTTTTATTTCCATTTTTTTGCTAGCTAACTAAAGAATAATCACATAATCTTCATTCGGATAAAAAAAAAAAAAAAGAATAATCGCATAATGGGTTCAAACTGGATTAGGCAGGATACAGTGAGCTCTTCTGCATACTGTTGGTTAAGACTTAAGATTAAATTAAGCTGTTTTTATCAATGGCTTAACAATTATTTTAATTAGTATGTATTGCAATTTCTATCTAAATCTTAACATTAAGGTAAATTTAGCAACTTAATCTAGAAGAGTATATATAACAATCTGACAGAGAAAGTGTATGTATAAGACCACCTCCTCGCGTCATCACTAATCACTATCCCATTCCATGGCCACAACTATATTCTCTGTGTCCGGCCTCGTCAGCCAAAATACAACACATATAGGAGGACTTCACTGTTTCATACTTGTTTTCTCCGTTTTGTTTTCTGTTTCTTTTAGATGGAACAAAAGATCGTGGCTTCCATGTGAGGAAAACTTGCATTTTTATAAGAGAGAAGTTTTGGAATTTTCATTTCATCCACTTCATACGGCGACATCATTAGCCTGAAATTGTCAGTTCTGTTTTTTATAGTGTCGTTTTACCGTTATTGTAAACAAGTAGTTTTTGGGTTCCCATTTTTTTCACAAGTTAGAAAGATGTATATATATAGCATCAACAAAAAGAAATATGTATATATAGCATTTGCATAGGTAGAACCTTTTGATATTGAGCTTAAGATTAATTTTCAGATGGCTAATGTCGCAAAATAGCATAGTTAGCGGACATAGTTTTGCAAAATGTTGTAGTAATAGTTAAAGCGATAGAGGTAGATTATTAGATTAACCAGAGCTCTCAATTAGACACATCGAGCCTACAACTGAGAGCAAGAAAAAGAAGAAATACATTTGAGCCTACAAGAAAAAGAGAAATTAATGGAAAAATGCTATTACCCATATGTAAGATATTATCCTTGCCCTTGGACCAAAAGGAAATAGATTCTTTATTGAGACTCCATATCTAACAGATTACTTATCCTAGATCGGACCACATTAACTTCTACAGGCTTATGGCATGAAATAAGAACAAAGAAGTTCCATGTTTGGTGACACCAAAAGGGAATAACTAGAAATCATACTTGTATTGTAGTCTACTTTGGTCATGTACCTACGTACAACTACATGTGCTTAGTGATATTGATGGTCTTTATCATATGATAGAACAAACACTTGGTAGAACACATGGGGTTGCATTTGGATATATATGAAATCATGAATTCCAACGGATCTAATGTACTGTTGGGGATAAGAGGGGAACAATGTAAGTCGTCTCTTTGAGCTGGTAGGTGAGAATGCAGATTTTGGAGTATATATTCATATATTGTGGCACACCCCTAATACTGCTCCTTCTGGAGGTGGTGGAGGTGCCAAATTAATGCTTTATTAAAAGCTATGTACCCTACAAATTTAAAAACACTGCAAGGCGTACATTTACCATTCTTTAATTCCACTACTGACAACTGCTCCCTTCAAATGCAAATGCAAGGTGTGAATCAATTTTACCGTATTACTAAATATTGTGGATGCAAAAGAGGAAAAAAACAAAAAAAAAATATTTCATATGGATGTAATAATCCCACATTTCATAGTTCATTTTTTTTAATTAATTCGCCAATATTTCAATCTTAAATTTTGTCTGTGTTTCAACCATGCCTTCGAAAGATGCTTACAGAAATGCAATTTGGCAATTTTGATTGATTTTTCATAAGTGATTGGATTCATGTACCCAAAAAAAAAAAGATACACAGAATTCAAAAACTCTACAGACCAGTAGTAAAAAAAAAAAAGTTATTTTCCAGAATTAGAGAATTTCTCGATTGATTCAACAAAAATTAAATTATTAAATTCAACTCTATAGACTTCAATTCATGATGATTCATCGGAAATTAGGTTACCTGGCACGTGAAGTTTAAGGGATTAACTCTCTTTTCGTTTAAAAGCATGAGTTGTCACGGTAAGAGAGACTCAATGAGACCAAACTCTATCTTTCTACATATGGTGCTCCAATTTCCCCCTATTTTTTCTCAAACAAATAAAAATAAGAAAAAAAAATCATGTTTTCTTTGATATCAATGCAAGTGTGTGTCTGCACAATTTACTACTCAGCTGCTTTCCCAATCCCATTAATGATACTTCTGATGTTGGAACAAAGGTAGCTCTACTCATAAATAATGAGAGTAAAAAATCTGTTGACTATTCCTTGGATGTTTTTCACAGGAGAGATGCAGTGAAAATTGATTGCGTTCCATTATAACATCAACTAACATGTAAATGAGGGGTCCTTCATTAAATAGGATTCAGCCTCCCTGTTTTTATAAGCTCCAGGGACAGGATCCTCTCTTCTTCACAACACAGTTTATTTAGTTTTTGCTTCAATATGGCTTCTCATGCTCTAATGTCAGCACTGCTGATTCTTGCAATGTGTTGCTCAAGGATTGAGCCTTCCACATCCACTACCCAATTTGTGAAAGGAAAGGTCTCCTGCCTTGACTGCAATGGCCAATATGATTTCTCAGGTTTGATCCATGTTAATTATTTGATATATATCATTTTTTATGCTACATATATATGACTTTCTTAGGTTTAAAACAACACTATATATCCTTTTAGTAACTAATTAATAACACATAGGCCATAGGACTTAAAACATTCAATGCAAGCTATCCGTTCTTCCACTTGGGGTGACAGATTTGATTGTGATGTTACTTATAATTTCATTTTCAAGTTGATTAACTACATACTATATTGAACCAATTATATCCCATGCACGTAAACTATACTGATTAATTTCCTTTCTCAGGCATTAAGGTTCTTGTGAAATGTGATAAAGTGCAAAAGATGGCTACAACAACAACAGATAGCAAAGGCTCCTTCGAGGTTGAGCTTCCCAGTTCATATCCATCCACCTCAATGACGCCATCTTCCTTGAATTGCCTAGCCATGCTTCTTGGTGGCCCAAGCAAGCTCTACGCCTCAAGAACAAACATGGTATCCAAGATTGTCAAAACCCATGCGGGTTCTTCTTCTAGCTCATCATTTACCACCTCCACTCCTCTTGCTTTCTCCACTAGGCCTCCTTCTGGCGAAGCCCGAAACGACTTCGGCTCGTCCAAGACCATCAATTTCCCTCTCCCTGCGGCATGGGGCCTTGCTCCATCCAGCTATTACCTTCCTTTCTTCCCCATAATTGGTATCCCTTGATGAGTAATGTCGTTTGTGCATGTTATGGTTTGTTTGATATGTATGAGATATTAATTATTTATTGTGTAATGAGTAGTTATTATGTATGAGATATTAATTATTTATTGTCTTTGATTCTTGTTGTAATGTGATGTTCTTGATAATTATAGCACTATTTTAAAGAAGTTTGTTTACTTGCTCTATGTCTCATCATGAATTGTGCTCGCTAATGTTGGCTTTAAGTCAGAAATTGGTACTCAGAAAAGTGCTGAGAAAGTGCCTGTCATTTCTAAGGAAGTGCCCAATTTAATTAACTCTATCAAGCACCCAATAATGGCAAAGTGTCATGTTTCAAAACTCAATGAGTTGCAGCTGGTACTGAGATCATCTTCAAGATTAACAGTCTCAAGTTTGAGTGGCACACTAATCATTTCAACTGCGAAAGAGATGAACATTTCCGGATGTGGAACTAGCATTTACTCAAATTCTGCCTTTTTAGAGTAGGGGATTATGTATACAAAAAGGTCACCTAAACACAACAAATTAAACTATTATGCTCTGTATTTCAATGGTTTTCTAAATTCTCGACTTCGTTGCGAAAAGCAAAGCCTTCAGAGAATATGCTTTGTATTTCGATTATGGAGAAGAAAAATAAAGGTGATTTTACAAGTTCTTGCATCCATTATTACAAAAGCACAATCCTTAAGATACCCCGTGATTTACAAGTCAAAAGACCCAATTCAGATTCCAAACCAAAATTATTAGACAATCCCCCATGATTGCAATTCATTGTCCTAGGCTAGAACACCTAGATACAATCGTACAAGGGACTTAGACTAATTCTGATAGAAGTATAGTCATCCTCACTCCTTTAAGTTTTGTCCCCAAAATTCAAACTCCAAATATCTTAATTGAATTGGAACAGCTCCATCGAACTAATTAATTTAACTCTATGACATTTTGGATTTTCTTTTTCTATATTCTATACCAATATGCATGCAGTCTAAGACTTTTAGGAAAATGGAAGTGGAAAAGCTACTTGTCTGGAATTCCTAGTCGTAGATATGTGATTGAAGTATTATATAAATACCATCAACATCTGGAAAAGAAAACTACAATTACCTGAATTGAATCACATGATGCAATTAGCACATACTTAGACTAATTCCACAGTGAAGCCAATAACCAGTTACTATCGTTGCATCACTGCTTAGGCAACCCTACTCCCAAGTCCCAAGTATGTCTATACTCTATATATGGTTTTGGGCCCAAAAGAAATCAACATCATGTAGATTGTAGGGCCTCCCGTATGTGGTGGGTTATATTTCTTGTGTGAAGGTAACACGGCTATGAATAGGTAAACCATACCCAAAAAACAAAACAAAAAAAATCCTTAATTAAAAATGGTTATTTATATATGATCAAGGGTACACGTGGATAGATCAGAAAAATAAGTGATTTGGATTTGATTTTTTGTTTAGCTTTAATATTTGTATATCACGATGAAACTTGTCTATGATGACTTTTTCTTGACAATGAAGCATCGTTTTGAGGACAGATCATAGAACTAGGTAGTAGGGGTAGAGGAAAAAGTGTTGAATTTTTCAGCTCTCGCGGAATTTGAAAAGTTGCACTCACTCCTTTTGTCATTTTTTTCTGTCTCTATGCTCTGATACCTTCATCATTTTTATATCAGCGTCAGTATCCATCATTTTTTTTTGTGCATTTCAGCCCTTTTGTTATCTCCGGTATTTCAATTTGACTTGATTCTACACATTAATTTATAATTTTGAGCCAATTTGTTTAGTTTGTGATGAAACCCGAAAAATCCGGACCGATTTTATTGAATGCGTGGGTTTGGTTATAGAGAAAGGGGCATGAATAGTACCCGGGCCTAGATATTTCTGAGTTACATCATGTCGGATAAAAAGGCTTTCGGGGGTATTTACATGGGCGGATCTCTCTAGACGAACTTTCCGTGCTTCGATTTCCGTGAATAGTTTCCGGACCTAGATATTTCTGAGTTACATCATGTCGGGTAAATAGGCTTTCAGGGGTATTTACATGGGCGGATCTCTGTAGACGGACTTTCTGGGCTTCGACTCCATCTTCGGGCCTGGACTCTTATGGGGATGGCCCTGCGGGGTAAATTACATTGAATCGGTTTGTAATTTTGGTTGGTTATCCAATTTCTAAGGTCAAAATACCTTATTAATTAATGTGTGTAATGCCTGAAAAAAAATAACACATGTTCCAAAATCAGAAAGCTATTGGTGTTCATAATTAGAACCCAATTCAAACCATGTGCCTCAATATACCAGGACTCAAGCAGGGAAAATATTGAGAAAAAGGAAGCCGAGGGTCATAACTGTTTATTAAACAAATAAGCTAGTTTTGTTGTGCTATATATGATGGGGTAGATAATAATCACATTGGCGTTAATTAGCAACTAATGGACATAATCAAGGACTCTTCCAAACTTTTGGACATAAGTACGGAAAGCAACTGTTGCTTAACAGGATCAATGTATACAGGACTACTGAATCCCCCCCTCGTGCGTTGACAAGTTGGTCTTGCATATACAGACGATTATAAAGAACTCTAGTCTTAATCTTTCGTTAGGAATAATACAATATATATAATTAAATAATTAAATACATGGACCCATGAATTGCCTGCTCCATCCGTCAATTGCATAAGCCCCACTATTGACATTGACATTATAATTACTGTTACAGATATATCATTGCGATACGCAACACATACATAGCAAGCACTAAGCAATATTAAGAAAGCATAAGGTGCGATAAAAAAATAATCAATTTATGACCTTTTCAAATAGAGTATATATTTCATTGGATAAAGGAATTAACACATAGGAGATATATATTATGAGAGGAGACACATCGTCGTCCTCGGGGAACCGCGTGGAAGTGCACCACCATGCACCAATCAATCACCATCTCTGCCTTTGTTTTTTTCTTTTTTCTCATTTTACTCGGCAATTTCTCCCTCTCTCCCTTCCTTTTGTCACCAAAAGCTCCCCTCCATTTGTATATATTGAAGTTTGGGGGCTAATGAAAGTACCAACAATATTAGACACAGAAAAGAGTAGTCTTAGTCTAAGATGGAGGAACTGCTAGTACTCCCGCCAGGTTATCGCTTCTACCCAACAGAAGAAGAGCTTGTTTCATTCTATCTCCGGAACAAGCTTGAAGGGAAGCGACAGGAAATGGATAGGATCATCCCTGTCATCAACATTTTCGACGTAGAACCCGTCCATCTTCCAAGTACAAAACCCTTGTGTTAATTCTTGTATTGTGTTATTCTTTCTAACCTTAAAGAAGTTGGCTGTATCATGTTAACTAATAAGTTTGTTTGCTTGTTATTGTCACATGATAATGTAGAGCTTTCAGGGGAAAGATGTCAAGGAGACACTGAGCAATGGTTCTTCTTCGTGCCAAGGCAGGAAAGAGAAGCAAGAGGAGGAAGACCCAAGAGAAGTACAGCGTCTGGATACTGGAAGGCGACAGGTTCTCCTGGTTATGTTTACTCCTCAGATAATAAAGTGATTGGGCTGAAGAAAACCATGGTCTTCTACAAGGGAAAAGCTCCAGCTGGAAGAAAAACCAAGTGGAAGATGAACGAGTATAGAGCCATTGAAGAAGTAGCTGAAAACTCTAACAATGTTACGATTCCTAAGGTGCCTATAACATATGCACTAGTAGTCATGCATTAAGGATTGTCAGTTTAAGCTGATAGATGAAGTCTGCATGAGTAGTTTTATACTCTAACAAGAACATCATTAATTTGCTTAATTTTCTACTGATTTCTAATTCAATTTATGCAGTTGAGGCATGAATTCAGTTTGTGCCGGGTGTACGTGATATCGGGTTGCTTTCGAGCATTTGACAGGCGCCCGCTAGAAGGTATGAAAAGAGGGGATGATTATGGGAAGGGCACATCATCATCTTCAGCTGCTCAGGGCGGCCCAAGTAAGGCAACAAACTTACCAGGGGCTTCATATTCATCAGGAGAAGGAGACCAAACTTGTGGTATCCCTCATCAGGATACCAAAATGGGGAAGCTAGAAATAATTAGCTCCCCTGAAACTTCATCGACTTCGGGTGGAGGCCAAGGTGATGACATGCCAGCAGAAAGTGGCAGCTGGGACCTTATAGATGATCAAGAACCTCCTATGTGGGACTGGGAGCAACTAAACTGGACATGAGAAATTAACATGCAAGTGCAACGCAAAACAAGGATACTACCAAGACGTTTGCTAATTTATTGAATAGGCAATTAAGCATAAGATTAGCTTTGAATTCTAATTAAGTAGCAATTCTATTCCCTTGATCACTTTAAAGTGAGGCAATATAGTAATAAGAGATGGTACCTTTATTTTTTTCTTTGTTTTTATGGTGTTCTTTTACAGGAAATAGAAGTTGACTGTTTGCGTCATGGAGTGTCCAGTTTTTTTTCTTCTTTTGTTTATTTCTTTGGGCTTCATGAGCCTTTCAATTCTTGTTGTCTAGATCAAACCAAAGAAAGAAGAACAAACAGAGGTTGAGTTTGAGGGAACATAGACCGTTTCTTTGGTGATTTAAGAATATAACCATCATCAGTACCAGGAGTAAGTCAATGACGACAACTGGTTCTCACCAATTTCAACCTAGACGGTTGCAAATTTTTCTTGTCTAGTGAAAAAGTCTAAATCCCATTTCCTCCAAATTGTCAATGAACTCATGACCCTGAAAATTTAAAACTAAGCTTTATAGAACTATAAACCGAAGGAAATTAAAAAGAGAAACATTGTACATGGAATGAAAAACACCTTTGTCTTAGGAGACACTGCTATTTTTTGGTATGACTTGAAATCGGAATAGAAAAGGAGTCAGAGTTATTTTGCAGTTTGGTTGAACATAATTATTATAATAAGGTTATTTATGATAAAATAGTTTATATCAATGGAAGGCTTTGTCTGTTGAACAAAAAAAAAAAAAGTTATTTATGATAAAACAAAATACATTAGGATTCTCATTCTTATTCTCATTCTCATTGTGTAATCAAACATTTAAAAAGAAAAAAAATGGAGAGGAAGAATCTGCTAATACATGACGGTGCACGCATCAAGGTTGATGATATTGTTCTTTACAAGGTTAACACAGGTTATACCCAAAAAAAAAAAAAAGGATTATCACCTTTCCCTTAATTTTGGCCAAAACAATAGCAACAAAATCCCTATTGTCTGCCTCCTTAATCCTCCAATTCACAAGTGGGCTATCGTTTTCAGTGACCAAGACTTAAAAGAAAGAGGATGGTTCAAATATCTGCCAAATCTTTTTCCTTTTTCAGTTTCGTCTTCCCCGTGCTCATTCTCGGCATTTGGCACGTACACATTATAATTAGCATCACTAATTAAACTTGATAAGAACTACCTCATATTTCTTGTTCCCCTCATAGTTCTATTGGCAGAATTAGCCGAAGTCAGTCAATTGGCTACACTGTTTCAGGGTGATTGCTAACTATCAAGACCCTCCAGTGAGTCCACCACCACTTATTTTGGAGATGACAATAATAATGAGTCAAGCCCTATAGTATTGTCTGCAAGACTTTTTCTTTGATATTAATTGAAAATGCAAGTATTATATGAGTAAATAGTTTTTTCTGTCCTTACACTTTATCGATTTCGCATTTGTTGTCCCTCCTCGTTTAATTTCACTCATGTTGTCCCTGAACTCATAAATTACCGGGCCACATTGTCCTTTTTCCCTGCTATACCCGGTGAATTGATGGAAGGATGACACGTGTCTAATGAGTCCCACAAGCTGACCATTTATTTATTATATTTGAATTTTTTTCTTTTTCAAATATTAATTTCAAAAACTCTTATTTTAAATTGTTTTTTTGTCAAAACTTATTTTAAATTCAGAAACATAAAAATCAAACAAAAGGAAAGAAATTTTATACTCCCCTTAACCGTAACTAATCATTATTTTATAACAAAATAACCTAAGATTAAACAATCAATCAATGAATTAAAACAACAAAAAAAACACCAGCCCCCTACGACCACCACCACCATCTCCTCCAGCACCATCGTCATCTCCTCCACAGCCACCACCATCCAATTATCAACCTACCACCAGCACCACCACCGTACCACACCCATCTCCTCCACCACCAACCAATTATCAACCTACCACCACCACCACCGCACCACACACATCACCACCAACACCAACCACCAACCATCAACCACCCATGCTCCCAACCCTAAATCCACTATCTAAGAACCCCCGCAGAGGAGGCAAGTAGTGGGGGAGGAAGTGGTTACACAAAATTTGGCTAAACTTATCAACCCGAACCCTACCCAGCAGAACTGGGCCCCCACAGCCACCGCAGGAAGCGGAGCCCCAACACCTCTCCACCAACACACGCCCCTGCCCCCGCCACCGTCGCCTCCTCTCCCCCAGGAACAACTTCGTCATGGGCCAGGTCACGATCCTCAAACGAGGGGTGCAACTCGCGAAGGCGGTGCCTCCGGTCAAGGAGGCGAGGCCAAAGGCCGGCGTTACCGACTGGAGGAGCGTGGATCTGGGGTCAACCGATAGCCTTGGACCGGAACCCGAGATGGTGATGCCTGACAACTCACCACCGGCCAAAACCACAATCCAAAATCTTCATCAACATGACCCGTTAACCATCAAACATTGCCCCACCAGCCACATCCAACCCATGCCACAATCAAACTAGAAAACACACAAACAACAAAGAAACAACACAACCCTGCATCGGATTCAACATCACAACAACCCTTTATTTCAACCCCTCAATCTTGTTGTCCATGAACAACAACCCACAATTGTCGCCAACGGCGAGTTAACAACACGTTGTCCAATCCACCACCAGTTCGCCACCAACAACACGCGCACCCAATCGTGTGATTCAAGCTTCGACATAGCCACAGAAGCACAACCACTCACGCGTGCAGAGGTGGCGGCATGTGGCGACCGGTCCGGCGAAGCAAGGGAGAATGGAGGAGGGGCGGCGAGATTGAGAAGGGGGTCAACAACTGGTTCTTCTAGTGACGGCGCGTAGAGGAGGATGGAGAAAGGATGGTCGGCGGTGAACTGCTGAGGGTTGAGGATGTGGCGTTGCTTCAGCGAGTGGCTTGATGTTTTTGGGAAGGAGTGAGGGTTTCTGTTAATGGGGGAAAGAGTTAATGTTTTTCCTGAGAAAAAAAAAAGCGATTTGTTGAAAATAAGATTTTTCATATATTAGGTTTTTTAAAAAAGAAAGAAGGGAAAAGGAATAAAAATGAGGTGTGGTGTGGGCTCATTTACACGTGTCAGCACTATAGCTATTAACCGGTTATAGGGGGTAAAAAGGATAATATAACCCGGTTAAATCAGGAGTTGAGGGGCATAATGAGTGAAAAAAATGAAGAAGGACAACAAATGCGAAATCGATTAAGTGTAAGGATAGAAAAAAACTATTTACTCAGTATTATATTGGTCTTTAACTGTGTGGCCAAACTCGATCAGTATCCAAAAAAAGAAAAAACTGTGTGGCTAAACTGAGCGGGAAAGCTGTGCATTAGAGAATTGGACATAAACTCAAGTTAACCTCAATTTCAGACAATTAGAGTATGATTCATGAAAAGTCTTCTCCTTCGGCTCTGTTATGCGCCATATAGTCTATGGGTTGCTGTGATTGTATAGCTTTTGTTGCTAACTTTTCCATGGCCTTCTCTTTCATTGAAGACCTTATAAATTGCCAACTTCTCCCTGGGATTCAATTAATCAGACCCAAAATCTTGCAGAAGTCAACCCAATTCTTTTTTTTTTTTTAGATGAAGTCAATCCAATTCATTTTCCGTGGCCCATTGATGTCCATACATACCGTTTCCCAACCACAAGCACCAAAGAAAATAAATAAATAAACAAATAAAAAGACTGAAGAAAAGCAATGCTAAATGGTTTTCCAAATTTAAAGTCAACCCATTTTTCTCTTACTATAAATTTCCGTGTTGTCAATATTGAATGATAATTATTGTACCAAAAAAAATATTGAATGCTAATTAAGGAACGGCTGACATTAGTAAAAAGAATCCATGAATCTTTATAACAACAATTCCTTGAATTTTCGTTTGGTTTCAGTTTTTAGCTCAGCTTTGTAAGAACTAATAATTTATACAGTTTTCATCATCTCATCTTTTCATCTTCTCATCCATTCCGAGTAGAATTGGAATCTAAACTCTATTCTCAATTTCTCATCCGATCCCCAGTATATTTGGTGTGCATTATTTGATTAATTAATGTTCGTTCCTTTCTTCAATTTCGAATTCATTCACAACATTCTATCTTCTTTGGTGTTTAACAGAATTTGCTATATTATGAAAAAAAAAAAAGAAAACAGAATTTGCTATAAGAAAGATTTGCAAATTGAATTGGCGAAAATTTTATTGTTGTAAAGGTGGACGTGTATTTATTAGTGAAGAATCACCCCAAATTTGTTATATATTTTTCTGTGCGTTCATATTTATTGTACTTAATTTAATCTCATCCTTAGTTCTCTTAAGTAATTTTAGCTTCAATTGATACATTAATTTGTTTGAAGGGAAAAAGTTAGAATTCACCTCTTAATTCCCAACTTAGTCTTTCCGGGCTTAATTGCATGTCTAGGGAGGGTTCAAGAAGTATCTCACCCTGTAATTTTTTCAATTATTGCAACCTCTACACTTAAAAAAAAAAAGACTGTTCCGCTTAAGCGAGGTCTCAGGTTCGAGTCCTCGTATACGCAAAAACCCTCATTTGGGAGACTCACCCACCATTATTTAGGTGCCCCACTCGAGTCGAGTTGAATTTAGTCTAGTGTCTTTGATATCCTTAAAGGTGGATTGGCTCGGGATACCAGTGAGAAACAAGAATACCGGGGTTTAAAGTTTCATTTATTACAATAGCTTTATGTTGATTTTACTGTTGGTGAGCATGATCCGATAGCATATATAGAATTTGTTCAAAAAAGATAGCATATATAGAATGTCGGTTTGTACGCACAAAAAAATACTTTCTCACTCCCCCTTCTCAACTTTTTACTGTTTCTTCACCCAAAGTGAAATTGATTTTGGACCTTTCCTGGAGTGGGAATGATTGATTGAAGGAAGATTGAGATTTTGTTCATCCTCATCCTTATCCAATTCCAGGATTAAAAAATTACACAGAATGTCGTCAGCTTTTTGTAGTCAAAACAAATCGATTAATTTTATGTATTATAAGGAGTTGAAAGATATACGAGAATATTCTGGAGAAGGAAAAGCTTGCAATTTGCAAAAGGCTTCGTTTGGATTTGATCGGATCGAACAATATAAAGTAAGAACCTCAAGGACGGCAGTGATGAGTATCTTATCCAAATCGCAAGTTGAACTAATTGTTTAAAAAAAAAACAAAGGTTGGAATTAATAGCCATTTTTTAATTAATCTGAAAAAGTACTTTCCCAGAACATCTCAAGGACACCTAGTAAACTCATCGAGTAAGTTGTTGGCAGGTTAAGCATAAACCTGCTAAGAAGGGCTTTGGTATGATAAAATCATGACCCAGTAATTTAACAACCCTCTCTTTGTTTACTCAGCCAACCCGAAACCGAATAGGATTCATTAACACACGTATTGTCAAGCCAAATTGAAGGCTCGAAGTTAGACAAGAAACGGGTGTTGATCAGGATTCTGCTCACCACAAAAAAAGAATGATGAAAAGAAGATTGATTAAATTCTTCCTGGATAAACCATCTACATACCCACACACTAGTGAAAAACAAAAGAAAAGAAAAGAAAAGGGAGGAGGAAATCTGCAAACAGTCCTTAGTTAGCCGACATCTGCCGAAAGCACGCGCGAAGCTGCAGCATCACCCCCACCACCCCCCAAGCAAAAAGACAAAAGCTAACTGCATTAAAATAATTATTACACAACGTGTTCCATATGAAAGACATGTCGCTATCCCTCTTTTGCTGCATTCGCCGCTTAAAAAAGTTGAACGTTAATCCATATCCAAAATCCATCATACAAATTTGTCAACCTTCACATCTATATAAATTACAAACCCCCAACACCCTACCATTTATAGAAAAAAACTTGAGAGAGTGAAAGAAAAGAAGTAAGCAAATTTAAAATCAAGTTAGTTAAGATAGACAACATTAATATCATCGAAATGAGCTGCTACTACGACAATTCCTCCTCCTCGTCGCCATCATCAAAGTGGTCTAGGCTGGACGACCAGTTGTTTGAGCGAGCCCTGGTCTTGTTCCCCGAGGAATCGCCCGACAAGTGGGAGAAGATCGCGAGGTATGTTCCCGGGAAGAGTTGGAGCGAAGTGAAGCTGCATTACGAGGATTTGGTCCACGACTTGGTGGAGATTGATTCCGGGCGAGTTGAGTTGCCGGGTTATGGGGACGAGTTGGGGTCGGGCTGGGGGGGTGAGTCTGGGGCGAGTCAGGTGTGTTTTGGGAGTAAAGGGAAGGATAGGGAGACTACTGAGAGGAGGAAAGGTATTCCCTGGACTGAAGAGGAGCACAGGTGAGTGAGATATAAATTAAGGCAAACCTTCTTTTTAATGCTTAATTAATTAATCGCTAAGGTTTCTCTTTTTTATAATTAATTAACTTGTTTTGTCTTTTCCCATGTGAATTTCTGAACTGGCACTCCCAGTTTTTGCAAAAAAAAAAAAAAAAATTGGAGCGTTAAAAATGTAATTTGGGTCATTCTTTAAAAGAAGTTTTATATTTGGTTTAGTTCCCCTTAAGTAGTGAAGTATTAGGTCCTTAATTTTGATTACCAAGATTTCAAAGTAAAACCCAAAAAAAGCCCTGTATTTAAGCCTTGCTTTTTTTCTTCTTTTTTTGCTTCAGGTTATTTCTGATTGGATTGCAAAGATATGGGAAAGGAGATTGGAGAAGTATATCAAGGAATGCGGTGGTGTCAAGAACACCAACCCAAGTGGCCAGCCATGCCCAAAAGTATTTTCTTCGTCTAAACTCAATGAAAAAGGATAAGAAAAGGTGTAGTATACATGACATCACAATGGCCGATCCAGAAAATTCTGCAATGAATCCAACAAAACCCTTCCAAAATCAACGAAGCCCATCCCCCTATCCACCACACTTTGGATTTCCTATGTGACCCCCAAGAAATTCTCCCTGCCGTAGTGTTATGTACTATGTATATGTATATTATACAGTACTTTTCGGGTTTCATTTACATTTGCTACTACTAAAGCAAAGTTTTTTTCTTTTCCTAACAAAATTAGTAAATTACTACTACTAAAGAAAAAGTCAAATTGGGTTGGAAACTTGGAATTCACCTCGAATGCACCCCGTGGCGAGTTAAATCCATCCTCCTTAAACTAATATGCATATCCAAAATATAACTAATTAATTAGGTGAAAAAAAAAAAAAACAAAAAAAAAGAGAGAGTCTTTCGTTTCCTCTGTTCCCTCTCCTTAGCATTTCCTCGAACAGCTGGCATGCCAGCTTCCAGTTCCTCCGGTATGGGTCCTGCGTCTCCTGACGAGGCGAAAACTAGCTCTAAGGCTGTTGATGATACCCAACCCCAGGTGAGTAAGAAAGCTAGGCTGCAAGATGGGTTACAGGCTATGGACGCTACGGGTATGCACTCCACTGAAGGTGTTGGTGAAACACGACGAAAGAACACATACCGGGACCTTCTGCTGGGCAGGGACAATATAGTCTCGGATATGGAGGAGGATGGTCCTGAGCTGGCTGATTTCGACGTGTGCTCCGACTCCGATGAAGATGAAGGTGATGACGAAATGCCCACTATCCGGCTTTCGTCGGCAGAGAAGCGCCGTCTCTATAGTAAGTGGAAACATGCATTGATCGTGAAAGTTTTGGGCCGGAAGGTCGGGTATCGTTTCCTGGTTGCTCGCCTCAATTCTATATGGGTAACTACTAGATCATTCACCCTTGCTGATTTGGGGAATGATTATTATGTCGTGCGTTTTGCTTGTGCTGCTGACTACAATACTGTGCTGAATGGTGGGCCATGGACTGTGGCGGATCATTACCTTACGGTCCGGCCATGGAGACCGTATTTTGATCCTTACAATGCATCCATTGATGAAGTAGCGGTCTGGGTTCATTTCCCAAACCTCCCAGTCGAATTCTATGATGATCATTTCCTGCGGAGGCTTGGAAGCAAAATGGGTAGGGTGATTAAGGTAGACCGTGCTACTCTCAAGGCAGAGCGTGGCCAATTTGCCAAGGTATGTGTTGAAGTGGATCTTACTAAGCCTCTTGAAGCTAAGTTCCGACTTGGCCGCAGAGTTTGGCGTGCAGAATATGAAGGCCTTCATCTTGTGTGTTTTAATTGTGGACTCTACGGCCACAGGGATGAGAATTGTCCTTCTAAGAGTATGGATGTTACCAATGGTCACATGGCAACTACCCCGCTTAATCCCCACAGACCTGGGGCTGCAAATCCGTTAGTAAGACCAGAAGTGTTTGAGNTACTTCAACCCTTACGTACTGTCCACCTTCCATGAATTCACAGGCGAAAAAAATTGGCTCAAACGCAATGAAACATAGCAGAAAGAAAAGCAAATGTCCACACAATCCCTGCAAATACAAATGCCCACCCAATCTCTTCAAGCAAGTGTTCACCCAAAATAGAAGACAATCATTTCTACGTACAAATAGCAAATAGAAAAGCAAGTGTCCAGATTGTTTTATCAACTTGCGTTCACATGTTTCACAAAAGGTTCATACCACCAACACCATCAAATGAGGAGGGAAAGTAGTTCTTACCTTAACCAATGGAGATGACCAACCCCGTCGAGCCCTCTTGAACTTCAATCCACCTACACAACTGAAATAGATGGTGAATTAGTGATGAGTCCAACTTAAATGAATGGTAACAACATTTTAGGGTAGAATTATAACCCAATTGCATCTTCAATTTCGGAATTGAAAATTAGGGTTCTTGGGGTTTGGTTTGGGGGTTTTGATTTTAACAAAGATTGGATGAGTAGAGGAAGAAGAAACGATGCAGAAGAGGAAGAAGCAAGTTCAAGCACATGATTTTAGGCAAAAAATACACAAACACGCGTCTGATGTCGATGAATCGTGGAGAAGAAGAGGAGAAGAAGAAGAGAAGAAGAAGAGGGGAGAGGAAGAGCAGCTGACCTTGGAGGAGAAGGAGAGAGAGTGTCGGGCTCAAGTCAGCTGATCCAAAGTGTGAAAAAACGATTTTATACAAGCGGGGTAAAATGGTATTAATGAGAAATAGGCAGGGGCACGCCCGTCATACTTTTTCAACCCCTACCCCGGATTTTCAATCCCGGCCTCCAAGGATGAGTTGAAAATCCGGGATTAGAGGCCTCAATCCCGGGTTTGTGGGATTGGATCCCAGCCCATTCCCGACCCCGCCCTCCAAAAATGCTCCGCCAAACAACGAGTTCGGGATCAATCCCTATCCCGCGCGCCCAAACCCACTTTCCAAACGGGCACTTAGTGTCGGGTACAACTTTTGTAGTTGTTAATAAACAGAGATTTTATGTGGGGGGGGGGGGGGGGAGGGCGTGGGGAGTCACAAAACTTAACGTGCCGTGCGGCAGACCCGTGAGCTGGTTTACATGTGGAGCCACGGTGGTGGTGACGCACCATAACCAGACTACTCTTTTTCCATCTTTACCCTTCAAGTTTTTAAATTCCATAACGAAATTTCCAAATTATATATATATTTTTTTAAGTTTTGGCGGTGATTAATCCATATCCAATCGGGGTCACACAATATAATTATAGCTGTTGAATGTTCAAAAAGAAATTTTCTATGTACATAAGAATTCATTTATTTTCCAAGGAGGATTAAGCTTAATTACTAGATTTGGCCAGTTCGAATCTCACGGACCGTAGTGGATAATCCGAGATTTTGTTTAGTAAGATATATGCTTCAATTTGGAATCGTTTGTTAAAATATTATTTTATTACTTGGATTATGAATATTTTTTAGGTGAGATTATGAGATATTCTTGAAGATTTCATGTTTTCTTTTTGGGTTGCTACGTATTTTGCAAAATCAAAGGTACCAAAATCCAAACAATATGGCCCAATAATATTAAAACAAGAGGATAAAAAAAAAACATTAACTATAGTTTTGTCTAATACTATGAAAAAATTATATCTTGACCCTTATATCTTTTTCTTTTCTATAGTATTGTGTAGGCCCAATTTGGTCAACATATTGCACATATACCTTATATAATTTATAATCTAACCAGTTAATAAATAATTAACTTTTTTACTTATGTTAATTGTTTTGCAAAGGAATTTCTATTGGTCCAAAATAATTTTTAAAATAATTTATTTCCTTTACATGTAAAATAAATTAAATATAAAGTTAGTTTTTATTAAATAAAAAAAATTAGATATTTTTTAAAAAATTATTTTTTAAAAAGGTATAGAATAATTCATTCCAATATTCTATAAATATTTTATATTTTATCTGGAAAATTATTAAAATTTTAAAAGCTATAGAATAACTCATTCTAATATTCCATGAATATTTTCAGTATTTCATTGAAAAATTTTAGATTTTAAAATCTAAAGCATAATCCATTATAATATTCTATGAATATTTTTAGTATTTTATTAACAAATTTTAAAGATGTTAAAAGTTATAGAGTTGTGGAGAAATGAATAACTCAGATTTGTTTGAAGAAAAGAAAAAGTAGTAGAGAATGAAAAAAAAAGGAGTAAACACAACAGTTTTATTCTTATACTAAAAAAATTATAGAAACCGATAGACATATCAAATATAAATCAAATAATTTTTTCTTAAAATTAAATCAATCAAACATAAATTAGGAATGATTTTTTTATACAAAATAATTAGCTTAAAATTAAAACTTATACAAAACATAAAAGTGATAGAAAAATCAAAATAGTTATCTATTTTCATATATTGACCTTCTTAACTTATAAAAAAATATTACTTGACATTATACATCAATTTAAAGATTTATAAATCAAAAGAAATTAGAATAAATATAGAATTAATATGGTAAAAAATCATAACTCATTAAAAATTAAAAAGAATTGATTAATGTATGATCATATAAATATTATAAGTCAAAGGATGCTCGTATAGGTAAAAAATAAAATAACTATCAGTAAATCCATATTTTATAAAATACATGAATATGTCTATAAATTAAATAACATAATACTTATCATAATATAATAACCATCTTAAGTTATAAAAATATATTATGATTTCTTATAAAAGTATATGAAAAAATATAAATGTTGATATAATCATGTATTACAAAAAAAGAAAAAAATGATTACAATTAACAGTTCATAAAATAAAAAGAAACTAACAAAATTTGTATTGAAAAGTAACAAAGGTTGTGTAATATATGCCCTAAAAAAATGTTGCGTAATATAGGTTGTATGAACAAGAAAAAGTTATAAGAATTAGCAACTAAGTACTTCAAGAATTAATCATAGTAAATAACTGTAGAGAAATTTGTGATTAAGGGAAAAAGCTAATTCACCCCTGTTAAACTTTTCTGGGCCAATAAAACTACGAAAACCAAATAGTGAGAAGTTAAAAACTATGCACAAACATTTAAGAATAAGAAATAAATATTTTTTCACATTACGAATTAAAATAAATAATAAGCACATGGATAGAGAGAGAGAAGGAATAGAAAAATTGTGTAAATTTTGAACTGTATCTTGTAAAACATAAAAATTAATGATAAATGAAAGAAACAAATTATGTTAAAAGGTGGAAGATGAAGTTAAAAGTGTGAATATTAGTGAACAAGTAAATTAGTGAAAAGGTATAAAAGCTAATTATAAACAAAATAAACTTCATATAATGATAAATTTTTTTACACAAATTTGGAAAGTTATTAAGGTAATCTAATAAAAAAATATACGTACTAGAATAATTAAACAAGAAAATAAGAATATTAAAATAATCATAAAAATTATAGTGGTAAAAGTAAAAATTTAATAGATTATTGTCTCTCAAATAATGAAACGCGCCGACCCGTATTTACCGTACATAGTAAACACATGCTGGAACTGTAACGACCCGACCAAACAAAGCCCAGCATACAGTGTATACAACAGAAACTTTGGCTCAACAACCCAAAAGATAAACATCAGAAATCCGGCCCTTCGGCCCAACACAAAAACCGTCATCCAATCTCGGAAACATCAATAACATCACAACCGGCCCAAGGCCCAACAATAACAATAATCAGCACAGCGGAAGACTTTTAAAACTCACAGCGGAAGACTTTTAAAACTCACAAAGACACTGTATGCGACACTGATGCAAACTATGGATCCGAGTCCTGCAGCCTGTCTGGAATGCATCACACCTGAATCACAAATAACCCAACCTACGGGATGAAAGCCCGCAGGTGAGGGATGAGTCCGAAGTGCTCACCAACCAAGGATAAACAGAGATATGCAAGCAACCATAATACTTTTGAAGAAAATTCCAGCAAAAGACAACTCAAGAATCAACCAAATCATGACTGAGCCAAGACTAAAAGAATATTTTATTATTATTACCAATTTTATCTTCCGGCCCCGTCACGGATAAGCTAGGGTCGTACCAGGTTATCAACCTGTTTCTGGTGCCAGATCAAAAAGAATCCGGGATTAACATCCCAATAACAAATCTCAGGGATCAACATCCCAATAACAATCTCAGGGATCAACATCTCAATAACAAATCTCAGGGATCAACATCTCAATAATAATCTCAGGGATCAACATCCCAATAACAATCTCAGTGATCAACATCCCAATAACAAATCTCAGGGATCAACATCCCAATCAAACCAGCATCAACATGCCCATCAGAAGTAACCCAGATCATGGCCACCATAAAACAGTCTCAAACCATCCGGTCGTACCTCTACTTACCACGTGACAATTAAGTCTTATCCATTCTAAAACCAAATCACAGGAATCGACATCCCAAACCCAAAACCAAAAGACACGACTCACTCATTAACTTTCCAATTTTAATTTTCGGGCCCCGTCACTGGACAAGCTAGGGTCGTACCTGGTTATTAACTAATTCCCGATGCTAGGCCAAACGTAACCCGGGATCAACATCCCAATAACATAACCAATCCGGGATCAACATCCCAATATCCAAACCAAACCGGGATTAACATCCCCAATAACCAAACCGACCGGCAATGACACCACAGAACTAGCCTCTAACCATCTAGTCGTACCACTACTTTCCGCGTGACAATAAAACCATCATCTCAAATCAACTTCCAATTTCCATTTTTCCTTTTTCCCAATTATCCATATCACAGTTTATTCCAATTATACAATCTCAACACAGTCTATCGACAACAATCACAATATCCATAACAGTCAAACAATTATCCAACTTCCTATTAACTCAAGTTATACAACAGACCAATCCATCAACAATTTCATAACACCAATTATTCACAATCCAACATCAATCACAACACAGTATCCAAGGAACCAATAACAGTCAACACAGCGGTTCAATCAAGCAAATCAACATCATAACAACAACAACAATGATAACCAAAGCACCCAAATAACCAACACAATTCCATATCATCAAATATCCAACAACATTATATAACAGCACACAACTTGTTCAATCAACAACAAAGCACATTCAAGTATCAAGAACATACAATAGTATTATAGGCAACATATCAAAAGTTATCCATCCTCACCTTAGCCGATTACTCAACTCTGAAAACATCAACCGGTCCAAAGCCGGTTCCTCGGGGTACTGCCCGATATCAAAACCTATACAACAAAACAATCACATAAATGCACATTATTGGTATGCCATGACATGCTAGAAACTGTAAATTAAACATCATCCCCCTCAGTTATACGTCCCGGTTATATTTCATAAAATTATCTTTAATCATTTTTAAATCCTTTTACCTTTTTCCAAAATAATTTCCGTTAAGCTATTTATTTCCCATATCAAATATCCTTTCCAAAAATATAATTACTATGAAATAATCCTTCTGAAAATTATAACATTTACATATTTCCAAACTATTTCATAAAAAGATTATTACTATAACGTATTTAATTTTCCAAGATATTTTCATAGAAATTACTTACCATAATATAGTTTTTTTTCCAAAGGGAAGTAATTATGCATGCATATATATTTTTCCCAAAAGCCAAAATTAAAACTTATCATTTTCCTCAAAATATACATATAACTAGATTTTATTATTCCCCTTTATTACTTTTATCTGTTTTTTTTAAAACTGGACCGGGCCATGAATAGCTCAGGCCCAACCCACTGCCTAGCCCAGACCCAACTGAACTAGCCCAGACCCAAAACCAAAACCCAACCAACCCATCCAAACTCGGGTCAACCCGACCCAAACACCACACACCCGGGTCACCATCAACCTCGGGCTCACCTTGAGCTGCAGGTGTCGGCGACGACGCTGGGCAGCACAGGCGGCGCGGCACGATGCGAGGTGGAGGGCGACGCGGAGAGGAGGCGGCGCGCGAAGGAGGAGGAAGAGTAGGCGGGTCCGGCGGCGGCTCGCGGGTCGTCTCGCGTCGGCTTGGCGACCTGCAGCAGCGACGGGAAGAGGGGGAGGAAGAGAGGAAGGCGGCGGGTGGTGGTGTCTGCGCGTGTAGGGTCGGGTGGTGGAGGTGGTCTTCGGGCCGCGGCTCGGTGAACACGGGGAAGGAGAAGAAGAAAAGAAAAGAAAAGAAAGAAAGAAAAGAAAAAGGATTGAGGTAAAACGGTGTGTTTTGGGGTGTTTGTTGTTTTTGATATTTTTTTTTTGTGTTTCTTACTTTTGCAAGTTTTAGTTGCAGGGAAGAAGCTGACAGTGAGGAGGCGATACTGGGTTATGAGGAAGATGGTGTACACTGGCTGATGATGACACGGGAAAAGAAAGAAAAAGCTTATCACAGGTTACACAGGAGAGGACACGGGCGGCACAGGAAAGAGGCGGTGGCAGCCTCAATTATGCACTACTGTGCAGCATGTGAGGCGTGTCCCGTCCGGACCAGAAAATAACTATAACACCCCCTTAGTTATTTTCCGGTGTGATTTTTCTGAGGATTCCGGGACCCGAAAAATACCAACTTTGGTCCGTAAAATCCACGGAAAAATCACGAGCGTGGGAAAAACATCGGTTACGAAAAATGATGCCCGATTTACCTTGAATTAATTACCCAAGATTAAATTCAAAAGGTAAATCACTGTATAACGACTTTTACAGTCCTTTTACCAAATTTTTACCCAGGCTGTTACAAATAATGACCTTCAATTGTTATACTATCTTAATCATAAAAAAATAAAAGCTATCTAACCCACCATACTTAGGTGCGCTACGCGGGTCGGATTCGGATTAGTCGGGGCAAAGCTCCGGATACCGGATGAGGAATCAATAAAATAATAATAAAAACTATACAAAAAGTAAAGAAATAAAAAAATGTAAATGCAAATAAATTCTAAAAATTTAAAATGAAACAAAATCACTATATATAAGCACTTTGTATAAAAAGGTATAAATTAAAAATCTAAGATAATGGGGTTACTTCCTGTATTTTGGGCCTACAAATGCAAGTGAATAAGAAAAAAAATTATAGATAAAATTGTAATTTATTTATATAATAAAAATAATAGAAAAAAGTCATTGAAATATATACTAACTTATAATAACCTATAATATTTATATTAAAAAACAAACTAAGAGCAATAATGAAAAATTAAAATGACAACATATTTAATTTAGCGGTGGCCGTTAAAACCAACAATAACCACCACCACCGTCACTTCTCTTCCACGTCACAACCCAAAGGAACAACGACATGGTGACACTGCTGGTGGCCACCACACGCGATCCCGCCACTTGGACGCCAGGTGGGAGGAAGTCATCTTCTTCAGCAAACACACCGCCGTCTCCAACCGGCCCGCCCTCACCATCCATTCCATTGCGGTCCCTCACTTGCGCCCCGACGAAGTCCCCCTCCAGGGCGGGAAGCCCGGGTGGGTGGGCGGCGCCGCCCGATCCCAGGACGGGGCCTTGGCTCAGGCTCTTGAAGCAGATCGCCGCTGATCATAATTTAGTCCCCGAATTCGAGGTTTGTCTTTTCTTTTTCTTTTTTCTATTTTTCTTAAGTTTGTTGATTATTGGGAGAATGAGGGTTGAGGAGCTGTTTCTGTTGTTGTTAGATTACTTTGGAGGGAACTCACCATGGACCGGTGACTAGTAAGCCAACAATGTAAATTGAAATTGGTAACATTCTTCTTATATCCTTATTACTTTTTCAAACATGGGCTCTCATTGAATTTGAAAAACGTTGTGAAAATGTGACTGCTATATATTCCACTACAAGTGTATATATATAAAAGATTTTATTGGTTTGTGTGGCCGGCTGGTACAGGTAGTACAGAAGAGTACTGCAAGAGACAGGATGCAGCTCAGTTCATTTCCGCTAAGGTGAGTGGATGTTTGATTTGCTCTTAGTTTAGTACTACTAAGCATCTTATTCTTGATAGGGCATTCATATCCAATCTTCTGTCTTTACTTTTAACACTGCAATTATGCAACTGTTAGTAGTTGTTGCATTACTGACAATGTAATCATTGCTCATGAACTCATACATGATCTGCGACTAAACAAAAAGGGCAGGGAAGCTTATATGGAAGTGAAATTAGATCTCTCTAAAGCCTACGATCGTGTCGATTGGCAGTTCCTTTTCAGTATTTTAAATAGGCTTGGATTCTCTGATAGGTGGGTTGATTGGATGAAGATGTGCATATCATCTCCTACCTTCTCTGTTAGGGTTAACGATTCCCTATTTGGGCCAATTACTCCTCACAGAGGCTTACGCCAGGGCGACCCATTATCGCCATTCCTTTTTCTATTCTGCACTGAGTTTTTTTTTCTGAGCTGATAAATAAAGCTGTTCGTCAGGGCCTTCTGGTATTTATGCCTGCTCATAATGGGGGCCCATCGGTGTCCCATTTGTTTTTGGCAGAGGATAGTCTGCTGTTTATTAAGGCTGATCTGGAAAATGCACAGGCCTTGCGTGCTGTCTTGGGCCATTATGCATCTGCATCCGGTCAACGTATCAATTACGATAAATCTGCTGTCTTTTTCATTGCAAACTGTGATCAGGGCTTAAAGGAAGGCATCCTCTGGCATTTGCAGATTCCCCGTGAGGCTATCTGTGAAAAATACTTGGGTCTCCCAACTACTATTGGTAGAAATCGTATGATGTTTACCCCACTCGTGGTCTTAGGCTAAATGCCCGGGAAGCGAGATTGGGTGTCGTGCCACGGGTGAGATTAGTCTGGCTTGTCGAGCTGGGACACTCATTGTATCAAAAAAAAAAAAGAAATTGTATGATGTCTTTTTCCACTCTGAAGGAGAGGGTTTGGAAGCGATTACAACTTTACAAGGTTGGAGAGTTCGGCTTCTATCTAAGGCTAGTAAAGAAGTCCTTATTAAGGTTGTTGCTCAAGCCATACCTACCTATTCTATGCAAGTTTTCCAACTTCCGAAGAAATTATGTCAAAGGCTATCCCAATTAATGTCTAGATTCTGGTGGGGCGATAATATAGATGGCAAGAAACTCCTTGGCTTTCGTCCCCAACAGTCCGAGGGTGGCCTTGGCTTTCGGGATTTATTTTGTTTCAATAAGGCTTTGTTAGCAAAGCAAGGCTGGTTTCTTCTTCAAAATCCAACATCCCTTTGTGCTAGATTCCTTAAAACAAAGTATTATCCTCATTGTTCATTCCTTCAAGCCAGTGTGGGTAACCCTCCATCTTTTATCTGGAGGAGTATCTGTGGTGCTCGGGATTGTTTACAAACTGATCTGATATGGACTGTTGGGGACGGCCTTTCTATTGATATATGGCAGGATCCGTGGGTCCCTATTCCTTGGTCCTTTCGCCCTGTATGCACGGTTTCTGATAATTCTCATATACACTCTGTTAATGATTTGCTGGTAAATGGTCGATGGAATAGGGAGTTGGTTTTGTCTCGGTTCCTCTCGCATGAGGCTGAAGCTATCCTATCAATTCCTCTACCTTCCTTTAGATGTGCTGACAAGCTTGCATGGTTTTATACAGCTCATGGTGTTTTCTCTGTTAAGTCTGCGTATTGGGCTTTTTTAAGAAGGCAGCTTCAAACTACCCACCCCACAGGTTCTTCATCATGTTTATCTCACTTGAATACTTTTTGGAGACAGCTATGGAAATTATCTATCCCAAATAAAGTTAAACTTTTCTCCTGGTGATTGTTCCACGATATTCTTCCAATCACTGGCAATTTAGTGGACATGTTCCGGTTAATCCGTCCTGCCCTCTATGTGGTTATCATACGGAGTCCACTTTTCATGCCATTTTTGGATGTCCTTGGTTGAAAGATTTGTGGCAGCCTTTTAAGAAAACACTCTCTGCAAGCCATCCTACAGAGGTTCGCATCAAAATTTTCCTTCCTGATCTGCTAATTCTTTGCTTTTTAAGAAATATCCAGATTCCAAAATAAGCATCTGCTCCTTTCAAACCTTAACTATCAACTTTTTTGTCCTCTTGTGATATTGATGATTCTCAGTACTATGCAGTGAGAATAACAAGAAAAAAGTACTTCTTGGAATAGGTGGTGGACATTATGCACCTCGACATATGGACATAGTATTGTAAGTAATTCTTTTTAGTTTTAATGTTTAATCTTTTCTTGTTCGAAACTTTCCATTCCATCAACTATATTACCTTTAGTCATGGTTTAGAATTTCCAGAATTGATCTCTTATTGTAGATTAAGTGTACTGAATTGTTCAATTTTATGCGACTTCAGAAACGATGGTGTTTGGGTGGTCCACCTGCTTTCAGGATATTCTCTATCAATGGATGATCCAAGCCAGAAAAAAGAAGATACAAATTCAAAATATGTTGGTGGAACTTGGAGAGAAGCAATAAAAGCTGCATGTGAGGCCACCAGATCAGCCTTCCCAGGAGGGGAAATTATGGCACATCTTGATCACAAGTAAGTTCTGAGGACTTTTTAGATAGCAGAACTGGCCACAGGAATGAATGATAACAGTATGAAAAATATTGGATGCAACTATGTCCTTAGAGTACCACGAACTAGCTTAACCACCTCATGTTATAGAATTTGATTTCTGATCTTGTGATTTTCTAATACTCCAGTCAAGGGTCCAAAGAGCAGAGACAGAGAGAGAGAGAGAGAGAGACAAGGAAGGGGAAGAATGATTTATTTTCCTTATTATATCCTTAATTTAACCTTAGAGAATCGTTCAAATCTTTCACGGTGGATTGCTAAAGAAGGCTAAAAGCTGAGAAATGCCGGTCCAAACTTCAGGCTTTCAGTGTGACCAATGGAAAAAGAAATGATTGCATAACTAACACTACAGAAATTTGTGTTCCACCATGGTTACAAAATAGCGGGCACTGCATAGAAAATTCTTTACTCAGCCCTTAAATTCTTTGTAGCATTTCTCATTTGCTTTTCTGCGGGTAGAAATGCTAGTCCAGTAAAATATTTACTTTTTTTAATCAAAATAAAATATAAAAGAAATTAAAGAGGAGGAAAATACAAAATCTTCCAAACCACGAGATGCAAGAATATTTTTATAATTGTCATTCTCTGGCACATATATACTTATTGCTCCTTTGTGTGCCAAAATTATTTGCCCTATTCGACAAAAAAAAAAATTATTTGCCCTAGGTTTCTTGTCCATACAAATACGTACTGCAATGGCTAAAAGATGCATTGCTTTTCAAAAAAAATATAATTATGATTATTCTTTCGTTCAGAAAAATAAAAAATAAAAACATAGTGTTGAGATCAAATCGATATAGTCACAGTGAGTGGTGGGTGAATGTGGGGGATCAATGAGGCCATGGCCCTTCCTAAGTTTTCACTAACGCATAATTTTTATAGCAATTTAACATAAATGAAGATGTAGCTTGTTCTGTTTTAAAAAGATGTAGCTTGGTGGTAGAATAATGTTGTCCTTTTTTTTTAAAGAATGTGGGTTTGAGTTCCACCATTTTTTCTACACATTAAGGGCTGATTGAGAATTTCAAGAACTAGGGTTTTGGGAGCACAATTTGGGGATTTTCAATTTCCAAGATAACATCCACAGAGACAGAGGGTGGAGGAGGAGGAGGAGAAAAAGAAGAAGAAGAAGAAGAAGAAGAATGGCAATGGCTGATGGAGGAAGAGGACTGGAAGAAATCGAAGACGGAAGAGCTTGGACTGAATGTG
Source organism: Turnera subulata (assembly GCA_028386065.3). NCBI lineage: Eukaryota > Viridiplantae > Streptophyta > Magnoliopsida > Malpighiales > Passifloraceae > Turnera > Turnera subulata. The sequence continues at coordinate 112,453 of JAKUCV010001759.1, read as the reverse complement.
GGAGGGAAAGACAAAAAAAAAAACACTTTTATCGTGGGGGGTAATTGATGGAATATTGTTAATTTCCTGGGTTATTTTTGTCCAAAATATTATGGGATTCCCTACATCTAGAGGAAGACTAATAATAACCGACTTATGTAGATCTGGATAGCCCACCGACTTATGTAGATCTGGTTAAGATTATCGAGGCGGCTTCTCAGGCTGGGAGACTATTTAAGAGATATAATTAACACTGAAAATCCCGCAACAGTAAACCCTAACCAGATCTACAGCGGTTGAGACAGTGCAGCCTCAACTCACACAAGGTAAGTAATCCTCTACTACTTCGTCTTTTTTTTTTCAATCACGATTACTATTTACTTAGGTCCTTATGATTTTTTGTTGTTGATTGGATCTATGCCTGTGACGACTTATACAAGTAACTGGTTCTGTTGGAAGTATATAATTATATATTATACTCTTTCTTTCTTTGGTATTGCTTAATTAATCTAGTAGCTACCTCCAAGATCCATATATATTGTCCTCGGAGGTTAATTCTTGACGCAGATGATTATTTTGGTGTGGTACCTGAATTTAGCTCCATTGGAATTTCTGCAGGTTAATTCTTGACGCAGAGGATTGATTTGTAGGCCAATACTCCTCAAAATTAATTCTTTTGGTTTTGTAATTTCAGTTATTATACACACATATACGTATTTGTCTTTGGCTGCAAGTTAATTATCTTATAATATTTTCCTAACTTACAGAACAAATTTGAAAACTCCTACATAAACACACGCTAGCTAGCTCATTGTTAGTTTATTATATATTATTTGTGTCTTTAAAATAAAAGAAATAATTATATATGATAGCTTTTTCCTTCAAACTATTTTCAGGCTTAGTGACATAAAGAGCGAGTGTGTGGTGATCAGAAAAATCAAATCTTATGGCACAAGAGTCTGTCAAAGTGCAACAACAACAACAACAAGAGCAGAGGACATGGTGTAGCCTTCCAAGTGATATCCTGGGAGAGATATCATCACGTCTTTATGCTGGGGACTATAATACCTTTTGTGCAGTCTGCAAAGCTTGGCGATCTGCTGCAATAATTAAGACGATGACACCAACAGTGGACCTCCTTGGTAAATTATTTTTGGAGGAGGAATCAGGAACTCCTCTATTGTTGCAGCCCCCTGCTAGCGGGACTATGTGCACCATCTTCCATCCCATAAGGAATACGATTTATGGTATCCAAATCCCAGAACTAAGTGGAGCTCATGTTCACTTCTCTGACCATGGTTGGTTACTCCTCACTCGAGATGCTGATTTCAGTGCATTCTTCCTCAATCCCTTCACAAGGCAGAGATTTGAACTGCCTAAGCCGCCTCGTAGATTCCTCTTCATGTCTTTCTTCGAGCCTCCCACTTCTCGAGAATGCGTGGTTGTTGGCCTTGGGCTTGCAAGATTTGGCGCTACTCTTAAACTTGGACAAGGACGTCAAGATTGGACGAATATTGAATTTGGAGAGGAATATGCGTTTATGCCCTTTATGAGTGCTCCAATTTCTTATAAGGGCCTAATTTATTTTTTATGTGGTGAGGGAGTGATGATATTGGATGTGAATAATTTGACTGAGGAAGGGGATAATATAGTGGGTGTTCTTGAAAGGCCTTTCAGTGAGGAGGAGTTCTCCAAAATGAGTCACGGTTGGTGTGAGGGTTTCATTGTGATGGATAAGGATGAAGTCATGGTTGTTTATGCTCTACAACATTGGAAGAAGTTTCAGATTTTTAAGTGGGACGACAAGAAGGATGAATGGCAGAGAATGGATAGTTTGCCACCGAACAGGATGCTTTTTGTTTCTTCTCAGGGCATCTCTTTGTTAGAGAGCTCTGCAATTAAAGGAACGGACAACAAGATTTATATCCCCATGTTGCATCAAGGTAACACCGTATTCTACTCCATCGCAACAGGCAAATACCATTCTTTTTATTATACTAGCAGTGGTTCTTCTTCTCCAGCTG
>JAKUCV010001759.1:0-110424 GCA_028386065.3 Turnera subulata | reverse complement strand
CCAAAATGAGTCACGGTTGGTGTGAGGGTTTCATTGTGATGGATAAGGATGAAGTCATGGTTGTTTATGCTCTACAACATTGGAAGAAGTTTCAGATTTTTAAGTGGGACGACAAGAAGGATGAATGGCAGAGAATGGATAGTTTGCCACCGAACAGGATGCTTTTTGTTTCTTCTCAGGGCATCTCTTTGTTAGAGAGCTCTGCAATTAAAGGAACGGACAACAAGATTTATATCCCCATGTTGCATCAAGGTAACACCGTATTCTACTCCATCGCAACAGGCAAATACCATTCTTTTTATTATACTAGCAGTGGTTCTTCTTCTCCAGCTGATGATGACACATTTAATTGTGGTTTAACGAGACAACTACATGGTATTTGGATCAAACCTTCCTTGGCTAAAGACAAGTCATCAACATTAATGCTCAAGGATGATTTCTGTGAATGTCCTCCATTAAGTACTCGGCCGGTGTTGTCTCTCTCTTCTTGTTCTCCTCCTCCTGTATCAAAATCTCGACCACCACATCCTTGGCTTATTTGCTATGGCGGGGAGCACATGCCAAACCCAATTCTTTCTAGTATACGATCAGGAACTACCAGAATCGTCCCCATAGAGATGCAATCCAAATCCATATGCGCTTCTTCTTATGGATGTTTAGTGGTGAAAGAAGAAGGTGCCAATAATGTTCAGTTCTTTGTTCTGGACGTTGCGACGGGGCAGAGAATTCAACTACCTTCTGTTATGGATTTAACAGATTTCAGTTGGAAAGAATGCCTTCTTTCAGCATCTTTGTCCGATTCTAGTTGTCACGTAATATTTAGTGACTATGACAAGGGATGTATGATATTTTGCAAGTTGGGTGATGATGGGTTTGTCAAGGTAGATTATACAAGTATCGTGGAGAATTTTTGGCCATACATGGCCACAGGACGGAAGATATATGGTTACAATCTCGATACAGAAGATAATTTATGTTATTTATGCATTCTTGAAATTTTGGAGGGATCATTTCGGTTGATGGTGAGGGCACAACTGCCAGAGAAAATTTTCCCTACCAGCTGCAATTCCTGGTTCGAATACTTGATTGAATCTTTTGGTGAAATCTTTTTGGTTGTTGCACTTCGTCCGACTCGTACTGGTTTTGAGGGGCCTGCAAGGATTGATTTTTCAATTTACAAGGTGGTCCTGGATTCAATATCGAATAGAAGCAGCAGGTTGGAATGTGCCAAGGTGGAGGTGAGAAAATTTTCCCTACCAGCTGCAATTCCTGGTTCGAATACTTGATTGAATCTTTTGGTGAAATCTTTTTGGTTGTTGCACTTCGTCCGACTCGTACTGGTTTTGAGGGGCCTGCAAGGATTGATTTTTCAATTTACAAGGTGGTCCTGGATTCAATATCGAATAGAAGCAGCAGGTTGGAATGTGCCAAGGTGGAGGACATAGGAGCACAAGCCATTTTTCTCGGCGATTGTTGTACGTTTTGTTCCGCATCTGAACCCACAATCAAAGGGAATTCTATCTACTATCTCGACAAACATAATAGTATGATCTATATCTGGGATTTGAAATTGCGAAATGTAACTATGTATTATCCTTGTGCTGCTATGGATGGGGACTGCACCGTTTCTTGGGTTATGATGCAAGAAGCAACCTGTTGATAGACATAATTAATTGTGTTGGCAATATATTCTAGATAATTAATTATGGTTTTGTTTGATTTTTGCTGAGGTTGTTTTGTTGGATGGTGTGTGTTGCCTGCAGTGTTTGGCGGCTTGTTTTCTTATTTGGTTAACTTTTTGTGTCTTACGTGGACCTTGGATTCTGACCATGGGGGTATTCTTGGATTGCTATCTAGGGTAATTTGTGTTCTATGTTGATGTAAATTATAGGACAAGCTTTGCGGTTCAAAACCAAAATGCATTTTTGTGAGTTTAAGGTATATGCGCGATTACTTGATTTACCTTATTGAATTTTTTTCCACATCATGACCTTATTGAATTGAACATGGGAATTTGTGCAATGTTTGATCGACATGACAGAACTGTGGTTTATTATGCTTTTGGATGGAATAGCAATGCCCATTTCTTTCCCTGATGGGAGATTTTAGCTTCAAATGAGTGACTGTCATTTTACAGGGTGTGCGTGTGGGGGGTGGGGGGAACTTTCCTTGTCAGTTGGTAGAATCCTGAAAGTGAGCCATTATTGAGAGGGTTTGCATCCTTCCCAATGGATAGATAAGTACGCAGCAGATGTTTCTTATTGAAAAGAATCAATAGGTACTCCAGAAATATAGGTAGATTCAGATTCCAACCTAAGACACTCTACCTGGGATCTAGATAAAGTGTTTCTTACTGAAAAAGAATCAATAGGTACTCCAGGAATATAGCAGTTCAGTGAATAGTTAAGTAGATGTTTCATATGTTTCTATTGATCACCTGCAGCATTTACTTGGTCCTGATTTTAGCCTGGACTTTAGTTGGGACATTCAGCAGCCATGAAAGTGGTCATAAAAGTATTTGACAGAACCTTATGCCCAAAAAATAAGTTGGTCCAGTGGCTTCCTAGATTAACTAATTATCCCAGCTGCTAATGGGAAGAAAGAGCATGATCAATTACCATCCGGTGAGATTATTATTGTTAAATTTCTTTCCACCCAGGAAAAGGCAATTTTCATATATTGCTCCCTTTACACACATTGCTTCCAAATGTAGTTGAGGGTACAATGACAGTAGTAAAAAAAAAAAAGAAAAGAGAGAGGCCACTTGTACCCTGATTTTTTTTTTGGATAATTTACCCTGATTTATTTACTTAAGGTAGTTTTGGTTCTTTATTAGTTTCCCAGCTACTAGTTAAGTCTAATATAAGATTTGAAAGAAGCTTTTTTTTTTTTTTGGAGAATTGAAAGAAGCTTTTTAAGAGTCTTGGATCGCGGTGGCAAACAGAGTTTAACAGTAATTGAAGGATTAACATATGTTGGTAAGTTTAACAGTAATTGAAGGATTAACATATGTTGGTTTAGAATTTAGATGGTGGTTTATAAGAAGCCTCCTGGATATGGGCCGGGAAATGATATTTCCAGAACAACCAAACCTGGGCCCATTACGAGCCCAAAAAGATGCGGGGTTATTAAAAGCTTCAATTCAATACTAGCCCATGTTGGAAAAGGCAAAAAATAAATCATCATACAAAAAGGCACTACTTTCTCCTTTTTTAAGATATGAGATAATCCCGGTTCCTCTGCTATTACATGACTTGAAGCCAAGTAATTTGCTTCTTTTTCTATTAATCACCTATTAGTTAACGCTACTTTCTCCATAGTGCTTGTGCAATTAATATGTTTCAAGAGCTACCTATTAAGTTCATTTTTATTTATTTAATCCGGCACTAATTCCAATTGTAATTTGTTTTAACAGCTGAGGAAGAAGTGGCCGCAGCCCAAGGATAAATCATTCAAACTCTGAGCCCAAAGTGAAGATGATTTGCCAATGGAGTAGTAGTATTTCCTGCATATGGTCAACTAGTAAATAAGAGTAGTTGGTACTTGGTAGTGGCAGTAGTATCAGGTTAATTACGCAGTGCTTTGTCCTCCTATATATCCCAGCAAGCATTGTTGTAATTGGCTTTGAAGTTTGAACATATATATTTCCTGTTCTAGAGTTGTTGTTTGTTGTCTTTTGGATTATATATTATCCGAGTCTTATGCTTTAATCTACTGAAGAATACTGTGATCCGTTGTTAATCATCTTTTGATGCGCTTTAATATATATGATATGAGGCTTTGGTTGAAATTAATGGTTCATATACTTCGTATTATACCCCGCATTATCTTCATTCTTTTTCTGTATTTTCCTTCTTTTAATCTTTTTAGTACAAACGCAATACTAAAATGATTTCACCAAAGGAATCCATCTCAATTTCCAACCTACCAAAGCTCGATTCATCTGGAATACTAATTGGACTTTTAGAGCATATTCATATGGAATCAGCAATGGAATACTAATTGGACTTTTAGAGCATATTCATATGGAATCAGCAATGCTTGAAAACAAATATTCCAGCAATTACAGGAGAGAAAAAAAGAGAGGCAAAGTTAACCTTTTACAGCCATGGGCAAATGCCAGATGCCTCAATAGAAAACTACCATATACAACTGTCATAGTTCGAAGACAATCTTATTCCGGAACACATTTACATAAGCATGCAATTACTCACAGCTTGCTCAAATGAAAATAGTGAAGTTAAAACCAAGTTAACTAGGGGTGAGCAAAAAAACCGGGTCGACCGAGCCGTGCCGATACCGCGGTTAAACCGACAGTATCGGCGGAAAAAGGACAAGTCCACTAGCCACCCCCTCTTTCTATACCGTGCCGAACCAACCGCCATGATGAGTCGGTCGGCTGTGTTTCCAGCCGACGGTACTCGGCACAGGCCGATACCGCCCAACCCAACACCCTTAACCCCAGTCCCCCAACCCAAAAAAAATAATAACCCCAACCCAAAATGAGTCACGGTTGGTGTGAGGGTTTCATTGTGATGGATAAGGATGAAGTCATGGTTGTTTATGCTCTACAACATTGGAAGAAGTTTCAGATTTTTAAGTGGGACGACAAGAAGGATGAATGGCAGAGAATGGATAGTTTGCCACCGAACAGGATGCTTTTTGTTTCTTCTCAGGGCATCTCTTTGTTAGAGAGCTCTGCAATTAAAGGAACGGACAACAAGATTTATATCCCCATGTTGCATCAAGGTAACACCGTATTCTACTCCATCGCAACAGGCAAATACCATTCTTTTTATTATACTAGCAGTGGTTCTTCTTCTCCAGCTGATGATGACACATTTAATTGTGGTTTAACGAGACAACTACATGGTATTTGGATCAAACCTTCCTTGGCTAAAGACAAGTCATCAACATTAATGCTCAAGGATGATTTCTGTGAATGTCCTCCATTAAGTACTCGGCCGGTGTTGTCTCTCTCTTCTTGTTCTCCTCCTCCTGTATCAAAATCTCGACCACCACATCCTTGGCTTATTTGCTATGGCGGGGAGCACATGCCAAACCCAATTCTTTCTAGTATACGATCAGGAACTACCAGAATCGTCCCCATAGAGATGCAATCCAAATCCATATGCGCTTCTTCTTATGGATGTTTAGTGGTGAAAGAAGAAGGTGCCAATAATGTTCAGTTCTTTGTTCTGGACGTTGCGACGGGGCAGAGAATTCAACTACCTTCTGTTATGGATTTAACAGATTTCAGTTGGAAAGAATGCCTTCTTTCAGCATCTTTGTCCGATTCTAGTTGTCACGTAATATTTAGTGACTATGACAAGGGATGTATGATATTTTGCAAGTTGGGTGATGATGGGTTTGTCAAGGTAGATTATACAAGTATCGTGGAGAATTTTTGGCCATACATGGCCACAGGACGGAAGATATATGGTTACAATCTCGATACAGAAGATAATTTATGTTATTTATGCATTCTTGAAATTTTGGAGGGATCATTTCGGTTGATGGTGAGGGCACAACTGCCAGAGAAAATTTTCCCTACCAGCTGCAATTCCTGGTTCGAATACTTGATTGAATCTTTTGGTGAAATCTTTTTGGTTGTTGCACTTCGTCCGACTCGTACTGGTTTTGAGGGGCCTGCAAGGATTGATTTTTCAATTTACAAGGTGGTCCTGGATTCAATATCGAATAGAAGCAGCAGGTTGGAATGTGCCAAGGTGGAGGACATAGGAGCACAAGCCATTTTTCTCGGCGATTGTTGTACGTTTTGTTCCGCATCTGAACCCACAATCAAAGGGAATTCTATCTACTATCTCGACAAACATAATAGTATGATCTATATCTGGGATTTGAAATTGCGAAATGTAACTATGTATTATCCTTGTGCTGCTATGGATGGGGACTGCACCGTTTCTTGGGTTATGATGCAAGAAGCAACCTGTTGATAGACATAATTAATTGTGTTGGCAATATATTCTAGATAATTAATTATGGTTTTGTTTGATTTTTGCTGAGGTTGTTTTGTTGGATGGTGTGTGTTGCCTGCAGTGTTTGGCGGCTTGTTTTCTTATTTGGTTAACTTTTTGTGTCTTACGTGGACCTTGGATTCTGACCATGGGGGTATTCTTGGATTGCTATCTAGGGTAATTTGTGTTCTATGTTGATGTAAATTATAGGACAAGCTTTGCGGTTCAAAACCAAAATGCATTTTTGTGAGTTTAAGGTATATGCGCGATTACTTGATTTACCTTATTGAATTTTTTTCCACATCATGACCTTATTGAATTGAACATGGGAATTTGTGCAATGTTTGATCGACATGACAGAACTGTGGTTTATTATGCTTTTGGATGGAATAGCAATGCCCATTTCTTTCCCTGATGGGAGATTTTAGCTTCAAATGAGTGACTGTCATTTTACAGGGTGTGCGTGTGGGGGGTGGGGGGAACTTTCCTTGTCAGTTGGTAGAATCCTGAAAGTGAGCCATTATTGAGAGGGTTTGCATCCTTCCCAATGGATAGATAAGTACGCAGCAGATGTTTCTTATTGAAAAGAATCAATAGGTACTCCAGAAATATAGGTAGATTCAGATTCCAACCTAAGACACTCTACCTGGGATCTAGATAAAGTGTTTCTTACTGAAAAAGAATCAATAGGTACTCCAGGAATATAGCAGTTCAGTGAATAGTTAAGTAGATGTTTCATATGTTTCTATTGATCACCTGCAGCATTTACTTGGTCCTGATTTTAGCCTGGACTTTAGTTGGGACATTCAGCAGCCATGAAAGTGGTCATAAAAGTATTTGACAGAACCTTATGCCCAAAAAATAAGTTGGTCCAGTGGCTTCCTAGATTAACTAATTATCCCAGCTGCTAATGGGAAGAAAGAGCATGATCAATTACCATCCGGTGAGATTATTATTGTTAAATTTCTTTCCACCCAGGAAAAGGCAATTTTCATATATTGCTCCCTTTACACACATTGCTTCCAAATGTAGTTGAGGGTACAATGACAGTAGTAAAAAAAAAAAAGAAAAGAGAGAGGCCACTTGTACCCTGATTTTTTTTTTGGATAATTTACCCTGATTTATTTACTTAAGGTAGTTTTGGTTCTTTATTAGTTTCCCAGCTACTAGTTAAGTCTAATATAAGATTTGAAAGAAGCTTTTTTTTTTTTTTGGAGAATTGAAAGAAGCTTTTTAAGAGTCTTGGATCGCGGTGGCAAACAGAGTTTAACAGTAATTGAAGGATTAACATATGTTGGTAAGTTTAACAGTAATTGAAGGATTAACATATGTTGGTTTAGAATTTAGATGGTGGTTTATAAGAAGCCTCCTGGATATGGGCCGGGAAATGATATTTCCAGAACAACCAAACCTGGGCCCATTACGAGCCCAAAAAGATGCGGGGTTATTAAAAGCTTCAATTCAATACTAGCCCATGTTGGAAAAGGCAAAAAATAAATCATCATACAAAAAGGCACTACTTTCTCCTTTTTTAAGATATGAGATAATCCCGGTTCCTCTGCTATTACATGACTTGAAGCCAAGTAATTTGCTTCTTTTTCTATTAATCACCTATTAGTTAACGCTACTTTCTCCATAGTGCTTGTGCAATTAATATGTTTCAAGAGCTACCTATTAAGTTCATTTTTATTTATTTAATCCGGCACTAATTCCAATTGTAATTTGTTTTAACAGCTGAGGAAGAAGTGGCCGCAGCCCAAGGATAAATCATTCAAACTCTGAGCCCAAAGTGAAGATGATTTGCCAATGGAGTAGTAGTATTTCCTGCATATGGTCAACTAGTAAATAAGAGTAGTTGGTACTTGGTAGTGGCAGTAGTATCAGGTTAATTACGCAGTGCTTTGTCCTCCTATATATCCCAGCAAGCATTGTTGTAATTGGCTTTGAAGTTTGAACATATATATTTCCTGTTCTAGAGTTGTTGTTTGTTGTCTTTTGGATTATATATTATCCGAGTCTTATGCTTTAATCTACTGAAGAATACTGTGATCCGTTGTTAATCATCTTTTGATGCGCTTTAATATATATGATATGAGGCTTTGGTTGAAATTAATGGTTCATATACTTCGTATTATACCCCGCATTATCTTCATTCTTTTTCTGTATTTTCCTTCTTTTAATCTTTTTAGTACAAACGCAATACTAAAATGATTTCACCAAAGGAATCCATCTCAATTTCCAACCTACCAAAGCTCGATTCATCTGGAATACTAATTGGACTTTTAGAGCATATTCATATGGAATCAGCAATGGAATACTAATTGGACTTTTAGAGCATATTCATATGGAATCAGCAATGCTTGAAAACAAATATTCCAGCAATTACAGGAGAGAAAAAAAGAGAGGCAAAGTTAACCTTTTACAGCCATGGGCAAATGCCAGATGCCTCAATAGAAAACTACCATATACAACTGTCATAGTTCGAAGACAATCTTATTCCGGAACACATTTACATAAGCATGCAATTACTCACAGCTTGCTCAAATGAAAATAGTGAAGTTAAAACCAAGTTAACTAGGGGTGAGCAAAAAAACCGGGTCGACCGAGCCGTGCCGATACCGCGGTTAAACCGACAGTATCGGCGGAAAAAGGACAAGTCCACTAGCCACCCCCTCTTTCTATACCGTGCCGAACCAACCGCCATGATGAGTCGGTCGGCTGTGTTTCCAGCCGACGGTACTCGGCACAGGCCGATACCGCCCAACCCAACACCCTTAACCCCAGTCCCCCAACCCAAAAAAAATAATAACCCCAACCCAATAGCCCAACCATTCCAACCCAAATTCCCCGCAACAACCCACCCAAACAAGGAAACATGGATCTGGGCATGGCTTGGTTATGTCAAACATATGAAATTCTTGAAAATTTGAGTTCCAGCCTTGGTTATGTTGTCGGTATCGGTAGGGCTCTATGCCGACCGTACCGACGTTGGTACTGATCGGCACCATACCGATCGGCATTGAGGGGAAAACGGCTCGGCGTCGGTCAGAATATTTGAATTACCCTTACTATTTATCCTTTAAAAACAAAATTGCCTTAATCTTTCGAAATTTATCATCATATACTTCACGCCCTACACATTTTGTTCATATAATAAAAAAAGAAATAAAAAGAAGAAAACAAGAAAACACAAACAAATTGCTAGACAATATGCCCATGTGTGGGTTTGGCCTAAATAGGAGATTTAGAAGACTCTTCTACTATAATTAAGTATTTAATTCGATTTGATTCCATCCTATTTCATCAGATTACACCTAACCAAACGGACCATAGAGGAGAAAATATAACTTTTATCTTTTTGCTTTTCAAAATTTCAATTATATCCTTTCTTAAAAAAAGCTTTCAAGCTTTCTTATCCAAATTGGAAGAGACCGTGTTGATTTTAGTATATTAATCACTAGGGCTGAGCATAATTACCGTGCCGAAAATTTCGAACCGATACAGATAAAAAATCGACGGTATCGGCTCAAAATTTGCTTGAATTTAGACCACCCCTTATTTTCCTACCGAGCCGAATGGAAGGGTGGGTAGAATCGGTCGGAAGGCTTTTGACCCGTCGGTATTCAGCACAGGCCGATACCGACAAGCCCAAGAAACAACCCCCAGTCTGGGCCAGCCAAACCCAACCCAACCCTTCCCACATCCAATTTTCTCCCAAGACCCAACCTAAACCCAGTAAACCTACCAGACCCAGACCTAAATACAACAACACAAAACACTAACCGGCTAACCCTAAAAAATCAAAAACCTAATCCTCTCTTCTCTCACTTCATCTCTTTCTCTCTCGGCTCTCTCTCTGTGTCAACTCTCTCTCCCTCTCAAAATAGCCCAGCCGCCAGATTGTTGTGGTGGTTGTGTTACTGTGGTGATTGTTGTGGGTGTTGAGGATTGAACTGTACTGCTCCTCCTCCTCCTCCTCCTCCCCGTGTTCTCTCTCTCCATTTTCCACTTCTTGCTCGTCTTCTCCTTCTTCTTCTTTACTGTCTTCATCTTCGTCGGCAAGTTGTACGAACTGGGTGGAGCCCATGTTTAATTTTGCATCTTCGGTTTGGTTTAGTTGACATAAGAGATCCAAATGGGGGAATTTTGATTTAAGCTAAAACAATTTTTTTAGTTGTAATAATGCCGATAGACGAGGGAAGTAGATCTGGTGGTTGTTCCTTCCTTGTGTGTTTTTTTTAATTTATTGTCATTGTTATTATTTTGGGTCTTTGTCTATTTTTTTCTTATTAGAATAGAAAATGTAACTGACACAAGACTGTAGTGTTTTTCTGTCATGCATTTGAGTTTTGATTTTTTTTGGAATTCTGAAAATTGCATTGCATGTGTTGTCGGCTTCGACAGTCTCCAATACCGACCGAACCAACATCGATAGAGATCGGCACGACGCTGATCGGTATAGGAGGTACTTCGGCACGATAGCGGTCGGGAAAAAAAACCCTTTGGAAAAGTCGTACCGATCACTAATTCGGCACGGTATATGCCGAACCGACGTTTTGCTCACCATATTAATCACCAGATTCTAAAATTATTCAAGACATTGATAAAATAGAACTTATAAATACTAAATTATATTTATGTACCAAAAATGTACTAAACCAAAATTAGATTTACGTTGTACAAACTAAAATTCCAATAGGCAAAAATTCCGGCGGAAATATTGCTCCGCTACCAATTGTCACAGGCCGGGAGTTTTGGAATGCAAACTCCGCCACCAAATTGTCACGAGACTACGAATCCCCAACAATAGCCTGTGCGGCACTTAGGCAAGAATCCCAATCTCAAGCCTAAGTCAGCCTAAACCCCGCTACCACGCTAGTTAGAGAATACTCGGAAAGGTATTGGAAGAAAGCAAAGTGTATATTAATACCAAAGTGTTTGTACAAGTGTGAGCCCCGTGCTCTTTACACTTGAATACCCCGTGCGCTTTTGGTGGGGCAGTAACAATGATGGTAACAAGGTACATTGGCTAAGGTGGGAACTTCTGTGCAAGCCCAAATCGGAAGGAGGATTAGGTTTTCGTGACCTCACTACCTTCAACCTCTCACTGCTGGCCAAACAGGGCTGGAGGTTGCTGCAAAACCCAAGTTCGCTCTGCTCGCGTATTTTAAAAGCAAAATATTTCCGTGATACCGACTTCATGCATGCCAAACTAGGGCACAGGCCCTCCTACACGTGGAGAAGCTTGCTGCTCGGGCGGGACACTCTTCGGATGGGCCTTGTACGATCCATAGGGGATGGGAAAACAACCTCTATTGCCGACGATCCATGGATTGGTAGGCCGCGGTCTTTTAAACCAATACTGCTGAAGAAGCCGATCACCACCTCCACCACGGTGGACAGTCTAATGCTGCATGAGCCTAGGAGATGTAATATTGACCGCCTTGAGGAGATTTTCCTGCCAATGGATATCGAAGTGATTCGCTCCATCCCCTTACCACAAGGTGAGCTTGCTGATTCTTGGTACTGGTTTTATTCACGGTATGGGACCTTCTCTGTTCGCAGTGCATATCATGCCCAGCGATCATTCAATTCCTCTGACCAAACCATCACCTCTGATGGATGCGGTACTACAAGGACTTGGCGTGGGCTCTGGCTAGCGCGCATCCATAACAGAATTAAGAACTTCTGTTGGCGTATGGCGCACAACGCTCTCCCTGTACGTGCAAATCTTGCCAGAAGGAAGATTGTAGAAGACAACACATGCCAACGGTGTGGGTCCGCCCCCGAAACGGAGCATGCTATCTTTCTCTGCTCCCACTCCTCCACCATCTGGGCAATGACAAAGTGGAAAACCTCGGGACCAATACGGCCAGATGAGCATGCTTTTGACCTGCTGGGGAGGCTGCTACAAGAGGAGAAGGATGAGGATGCAGCAATGGCATTGACCCTCATGTGCTATATATAGACAGCTAAGAATGAGAAGTTATTCCAAATGAAGAACATCGAACCTATTGAAGTTGTGGACAAAGCTAGGCAATTCTGCGATGGTTTTTTGGATACAGGTAGGCACAACGGGAGAAGGCAGGTTGATCACTCTCATCACCACCATTTGTCCACAAGTTGGGAAACGCCTCCATTGGGATATGTCAAAATCAATTCTGATGCTGCTGTGTCCACACGTCACAACTGCGGAGGAATTGGAGCCGTTTTCAGAGATCACAAGGGTGTTTTTCTAGGTGCCTTGGCGTCAAGGATTGAAAGCATTACAAACCCTTTGCTATTAGAAGCCATTGCCATGCGGGAGGGGATACAGAAAGCACTTCAGCTGGGACTGACGACTGTCTTCTTCAAAACCGATTCTCTACTCTTGCATTCGATTGCAGTAGGAAATGCTCAAGATCTATCCAGTGTTGGGACTATTACTAGGGATATCATACTATTATCTAGGAAATTCGATTCATGTTATATCCAATATGTTCCTAGGATCTGCAATCGCGTGGCTGATGCGATTGCGCACATGTCGTTCCAATGTAAGTCCCAAGTCTTTTGGACAGTAGCTCCTCCACCACATGTTTGGACCCTTCTACAGGAGGATTGTACCACTACCAATCTTTAATATAACTAGCGCCTAAATGGCCTTTCAATCAAAAAAAAAAACTCCCAAAATGAGGAGACCCCTCTCCTATTTATAGCCCATCCACCTCCTCAATGGATGGCTAGGATCGCGCCTCTAGAAGGTTCCACGATCCAATGTCTATCATTACATGTCAGCATGCTGCGACCCCTTAACTCACACGTCCCGGGTTCGTTCCGGAGAAACGTTGAGGTATGGAAAATGCACATGTTGGGAGTGGTTAACCATGTTGGACCCCGCTCGTGGTCCTAGGCTAAATGTCCTAGAAGCGAGATTGGATGTCGGGCCACAGATGAGATTAGTCTGGTTTGTCGAGCTAGGATACTCATATTATCAAAAAAAATATATACGACAGCGGGATATACTCCGTTACGGCGTTACATTTTTTCTAAAAAAAACTTAATTGCCAACTTGTCTACCAAAATTTCCCATCTGTTTATTTTTCTTTAATCGATTCTCTATTTCCTTTTTTCTTTTTTTTTTTAAAGTATACACAAAATAAATAGAGGAGATTTCAAAGCAAGCCGAGCGTTGACTTGCCGGTAGAGGAAGCGTAGTTACCCGGTTTTGCTCCAACTCTTCCTTCCTTTCATATACACATAGTAGAGCCGGCAGAACTTATCCGGAGAATAGGAAGATCGATCGATCGCAGCCATGGCGATTGTGTACGCGGTGGTGGCGCGGGGCACGGTGGTGCTGGCGGAGTTCAGCGCCGTGACGGGGAACACCGGCGCGGTGGCGAGGAGGATACTGGAGAAGCTCCCGGCGGAGGCGGATGCCAGGCTGTGCTTCTCTCAGGATCGATACATCTTCCACATCCTCCGATCCGACGGCCTCTCCTTCCTCTGTATGGCCAACGACACCTTTGGCCGTAAGTATTCTTTTCTCTTTTTTTGTTTTCACTTTTTTTCTTAATTCGACGTCGTCTTGAACTTGATATCCTCCATGTATGAAAAGGAATTTGAATTTGTTATTTCTTCTGCGATTTACGTATTGAGTTTGTTTTTT
Organism: Turnera subulata; assembly: GCA_028386065.3. NCBI lineage: Eukaryota > Viridiplantae > Streptophyta > Magnoliopsida > Malpighiales > Passifloraceae > Turnera > Turnera subulata. The sequence continues at coordinate 96,801 of JAKUCV010001759.1, read as the reverse complement.
TTTTGAAAAAAAATGGAAGTTTGGCTTGTATTTGTTTGTGAGGTGTAATGTTTTAGGTTATGGATTGTGGATACAGGGAGGATTCCGTTCTCGTACTTGGAGGATATTCACATGAGATTCATGAAGAATTATGGTAAAGTGGCTCACTATGCGCCTGCGTATGCGATGAATGATGAGTTCTCGAGGGTATTGCATCAGCAAATGGAGTTCTTCTCCAGTAATCCTAGTGCTGATACCTTGAGTCGTGTAAGGGGAGAGGTTGGAGAGGTGAGTATCTTCTCTTAATTTTTTTGATTTTAAATTCAAGTACTGCTCTGGTATATGTTTCCTACTAATTTCACCAACTCTACAGTCTGTTCGGTGTAATGATTTGTATTCTAGCAAGTTAATTGTTTGTATTATAGCAAGTTTTTTTTTTCTCTCCTTTGGATAGTGGTTGTGTAATGTAATGCATTTGAATCTGTCTAATTTTGTACTTGTGAGCAAATGACGCAGGTGAGAGTCTGGATTGTATTTGTAAAAGTTCCCTGAGATAAAATTCTGCTTACTATTCCTGTCTTTGCATGAATTCCGTAATGATTGGGAAGTGTGGGAAAGTTCTTTACGGAGGGACTCCTTCGTTACTAATGTGTATCTACTATTTTCAGTGTTTGCTGTGATTTTTGTTGTTGAAAGTTACATAGTTGCAGATATGTTTCCTTATATGCTTCTGTTTTGTAAGTATTTCCTTCTAGTTGATTGCATCATTTTGGATGATCTAGGTTTTCTGTTGCTTGTTTTGCTTGTCTTGTGCTAGCTTAAGAAAGTGGCTTTCTTTGGTTATCTTGTCGTTTATTCTTATTTTCTGCTCACTACTGCAGATTCGCACAATCATGGTAGAAAATATTGAGAAGATACTTGAGAGAGGTGACCGGATTGAACTTCTTGTAGACAAGACTGCAACAATGCAAGACAGTGCATTTCACTTCAGAAAACAGTCTAAACGCCTTCGAAGAGCTCTGTGGATGAAAAATGCCAAGCTATTGTAAGACCTTTTGATACCCATTTTCTCCTTCGACCCCTCATTTTAACTTTTATCTACTGAGGGACATTTTAGTGATCCTTTTTTTTCGGTTTAAGAGGATGTGTTAGTCTCTAAAGTAGTTTAAAAGGAAAGTTATTTCATCCTACACAAAGATTTGGATCAGGTTAATAAACATAATGGACTTTCATTGGGGAAGATTTACTCTTTTCCCGCATTAGAGGCCACCATAGACTAAAATAAATAAGTGAATTACAATCATCTGACAGGAAGGTGTGATGCATATCATCTGATTGTTTGTTCTCATGATGACATCCTACAAGGTTCGTTAAGGTAGACCAGTATATCGGCTTGATGTTCTTGAAAAAATGAGCACATTCAAACATTACTGTTCTAGCAGGCAATAAGGTTACAAGTGTCTCTGCTTCTCTGTAGGAATTTCGTTCATCATTTTTTCTTTATCAATTTCCTCAGTGTATTCGTCCTTGTTGTTATATGCTATATGCTTTGTGCTGTAGCTGCTTACATAAGTGAAGAAAATGGTACCTTACCTAACATTATCTCTTTTCTGTATCTACTGTAATTCATTTTGGTTTACATAGGATGCGGTGGACTTAGTCATAGTGCTCCACGTAGTTTTCTCTATTAAGTAACCTTTGTTATCTTTCAAATAAAGCAACTTCACCAGTACACAAAATTCGTCAATATTAGGCATATTGACACTTGAAGAGTGGAAATAACTGCTGTTTACATGACAGGGCATTGCTGACGTTCTTGATTGTGCTGTTGCTGTATATAATTATTGCCGCTTGTTGTGGAGGCATCACTCTGCCCTCCTGCAGAAAATGAGTATCTGTTTAGCTGTTATTCAACTTCTACCCGAGGTGTTCTCCAATGGTTTCAAGGGATCCATTGTGGGAGTTTCATCCAAAGAATTGCCAGTCAATTATAAGCTTTATGATGACAGAATATGAACTTCCCCCCGGCCACAGACAAAAATTCTCAAGATTCCTCATGGTGTGTGTGCTCAAAATTTTTAATGCTTTGAAGGCCTGATGCCTAGTAGTTATTATAAATAAACAGTCAATCATCTGTATATATTTTAAATGCCTGGATTCTGGATACTTGATATCCAGGATCTTGGTTCTTGATTTTGGATCTTCCTCAACGTTTTCCACTTCCACACATAATATGGTCAATTTTTATATGTTGGTTCACGTTAATGAGGCCCTGCTTCCTCCTGTTTTGCCCGATCTCATTTCCTATTGGAATTCGTCCTCCCCGTACAAATTGAATCTGTAAACGCGGGACACTCAAAGATTCCTTTTTCTTTTTGTCATAAATACTCCAAGATTCCTATTTTAACTAGTTTGGCAAAAGATTCCCCAAGTTAATTATTTTGTCAATGGAAATGGAAGTAGCTAGGCGTCTTTGGACGCAATGGTCACCCTCGCAGTGTTAAGTGCCACACGTGGCAAACAACTGAGTTTATACACGCATGTGATCCAACATGAACCCAGTGGGGGATCTGGCGTAGAGAGTTTTTTACATGGCTAAGATCTGATATTATTATTATGTAAAAAAAATGGTAATCTAGCTGTACATTATTATTGTATCGACAAATTTAGTATGTGATAAGTGTGGTGGTCTTGTAATCTTTGGTGGTGGGTCAAAAAAAAATCATTCAAAAAATTACTTGTAATGACTTTCGGTGCCAAAATTTGGTGGGGTTAAGCGTTTCTTAATAAAAAATTAATTGCAGTTCCATAATGTCTAAACTGTCGTACCACTCACAAAGAATGTTGGCCAAAAACTAGCGCCTAAATAGAGGGAGGTATCTTTTCTTGGTTTGGCAAATTCGATTCTCCTTTGTCAGTACTATGTGTCTCTCCTATTCATTGTTCCGCTACTAAGTACTAAGCATTTCCTCCACTTATGTCTATAATGTCCTATAGAACTACTCCTCCCATCTTTCTCACACACAGTCATAGTCATATGGCAACTCCTCCGGGTTTATCCCCTCCACCCCCTGCAACTACACTCCCTCTAATTAACCACAGGCATCCACCTCTATTCGCTTCTGCAAACCCTGGTGCAAAAACTTCAAGAAAATCCCACCTTAGAATCCAAAGGAGCAGCAAGCCATCAGGAACCTTTCTTGACTTGAAACCCGAGTCAAAACAGGAGCTCTTGGATGATTTTGGCCTGTCCTGGTATGACCCCGCCGATCGGTCTAGCATTGATGTGATCATCATTGGCTCTGGCCCAGCTGGGCTGCGTCTTGCAGAGCAAGTCTCTCGCTATGGAATTAAGGTATGTTGTGTTGATCCCTCACCGCTCTCTATGTGGCCTAATAATTATGGTGCTTGGGTTGATGAGTTTGAGAGCTTGGGGCTTGAGGGTTGTTTGGACACAACATGGCCTATGACTTGTGTCTTTTTAGATGATCACAAGACCAAGTATTTGGACCGACCCTATGGTCGGGTTAGTAGGAGGAAACTGAAGACACAGTTGCTGGAGAATTGTGCTTCTCGTGGAGTTAGATTTTACAAGGGTAAGGTATGGAAAGTGGAACATGAGGAGTTTGAGTCTTCTGTTGTTTGTGAGGATGGGAATCAACTTAAAGCAAGCTTGATTGTTGATGCAAGTGGTTTTGCTAGTTCCTTTATTGAATATGATAAGCCAAGAAACCATGGATACCAGATTGCTCATGGGATCTTGGCTGAAGTGGAGGGTCATCCATTTGACCTGGATAAGATGGTTCTCATGGATTGGAGAGATTCTCATATGGGAAATGAACCTTATTTGCGGGTTAGCAATTCAAAGATTCCAACTTTCTTGTATGCTATGCCGTTTGATTCGAATTTGATATTTTTGGAGGAGACTTCTCTTGTTAGTAGGCCAGTGTTATCTTACATGGAGATTAAGAGAAGGATGGTGGCGAGGTTAAGACATCTAGGGATCAGAGTGAAGAGGGTAATAGAGGATGAGAAATGCTTGATTCCAATGGGAGGGCCACTCCCTAAGATCCCTCAAAGTGTAATGGCTATTGGTGGGAATTCAGGGATAGTCCATCCCTCTACTGGGTACATGGTGGCTAGAACAATGGCCTTAGCCCCAGTTGTTGCAGATGCAATAGCAGAGTGCCTTGGCTCAACAAGAATGATTAGGGGAAAAGCACTGCACAGTAGGGTGTGGAATGGGTTGTGGCCATTGGAGAGGAAGTTTCCTAGAGAATTTTACTCTTTTGGCATGGAGATTCTATTGAAGTTGGACCTAAAGGGGAATAGGAGGTTCTTTGATGCTTTCTTTGATTTGGATCCTTACTACTGGCAAGGGTTCCTTTCCTCAAGGTTGTCCCTTGGAGAGCTTGCCTCATTGAGCTTGTCTTTATTTGGAAATGCCTCAATTCCTGCAAGGTTTGAGATTGCTACCAAATGCCCTGTGCCTTTTGCTAAAATGGTGGGTAACATTGCACTTGAATCCATCTAAAGGCAGCATACATGGATTGAATTATCGGATTAGTGTTTTCTTTTGCTTCTCTTGCTTGAGTTAAAAAGAAAAAATTCCTAAGGTGGGGTGCCAAAATCTCCCTATCCATGGTTATATAGCTGGTGATGGGTGTCGAACATTTGTATGCAACTGAAAAAATGAAAATTTATGATCATTCAATAGCAATTCATTTTGCCACTTTGGTTTTCTTTGCAACTGAAGATCAATGGATAACTGGAACTAAACTTTCAATTAGTACTTCCCTTTCCGTTGCAGAATAATTCTCGTTGATGAATGTATCATTAGACTTACTAAGCCGGAGTTGAATGGTAGTGTATATATGTTTGGTCCTCTAAATAAATATGATGAATATACCATAAATATTAAAAAGTTCAATGGCACTTAGGTCCTTTAAATAAGGTTTTGGATTCTAGACTTGCGAAAATGGAGGAAATTAGCGTGTTGCAAGAGTTTCATCTTTTAAGAGGCTGGTCCAACTCGATCTGGATTGGGCATAATCCAGTAGACCTCTGAATACTACTCCAATGAGCCTTTAATAGGCTGCTCTAACTTGAATTCGATTAGGCATCACTCAATCATTGAACCTCTAAATGCGCAGTAAAACTGAAAGAAAGCATAAACAACTCGAGTAAAAAGCTGCATAATTTCATGACACATTAACTGATTCATAAATATATTTATAAATTGTATGTGTTAGGGTGAGTAGAGTAACAATTGATTTAACAACTTCTTTTCATAAAAGTTAAATATTTTTTCAAGAACAAGTGTCACAAAAAAAAAAAAAACACACTAGAAGTCAATAAATTTTTGCTCAAATTATGTTTGTTTCCTTTGCAATGAAGTCTTATCATCTTACAAAACAGATTAACTTTCAAAATGAAAAATCAATATATAGTTGTAACATAAAATTTGGCTTAAATAGTTTAATATTTTGATCTCTTTCAGCAGAATTTTGAGTTACTTCAAAATGATCAAGAGTTCAAGACCGACCCTTCATTCTACTTGAATTAAATTAATTAGAGTATTAATATTTTTTTTTCTTTCCTTTCCTTTTTTTTTTGGGTACATTTCTTAAGACGATAATTAAATACATCATATGCTTTTTTCTGTCCAAAAAAAAGAGAGAAATGCTTATTCCAAGTTATTTTCCATTTTTTGCGTCCGCCAACAAATCAACAAAAAGGACGCAAAAACAAAAAAGAAGTGAACTTTACTCCTCCAAAGCTTTTTCTGTATACAAAACTTCCACAGCCAAACCCAATCTCACGCTGCCTCTCTGGCGAGTAAACAAAAAAAACTAGAAAGCATCAAAAACCCAGAATTCAATTCATACACGCAGCTTTTAGGGATTAGGGTTTTATTACTCTAGAATCCCGGAAATTCCTCCAGTCAAATGAAACCGATCAGGCTCCCGGAGCCGCCCAGCCCCACCATGGGCGTGCCGGAGATCTTCGAAGGCGACGCCTACAGCGTCATCCGCCGCGCCGTCGTCATCGGCAACGGCTTCCCCGGTTCCGAGCACCAGAGCCTCGGCTTGGTCCGCGCTCTTGGCCTCTCCGATAAGCACGTCTTATACGTAAGCTCCCCTCCTTTCCTCTCATCTCTCTAACTGCTCTCTTTTTCACTAATTAGTCCTTTTAAGTACTAAAGAACCTATTTTTACTTCCTTTTCTTTATAAATATATTCATTTCCTGTGTGGCAGCTTCTACTTTTAGAAGCTTACATTTGAAGTTGATGGAATTAATGTTTTTTTTGTACTGTATAAATGTTATGCTTTAAGTTCTATATGTATGATCATATTGTTTGTTGCAGCGAGTTACGAGACCCAGAGGAGGGATTAACGACTGGCTCCACTTCCTCCCAGTTTCTCTTCACAAGACGTTGTACTATGTTGTGAGGCGGTTATATGGTTATTCACGGTGTATAGTTGGAAAAGGCAGGAGCAAATTTGAGCCCTCGGAGAACGGTGGTGGTGTGGGATTGTCCTCGGTTTTAGAAGCGGATTTGAAGCAGATTGTGAACATGGCTCGTGACACTTATGAAAAGTACCTTTTCTTTTATGATTTTGATTCTTTGTTTTTCATCATCATCTCTGTTTCCTGTTGATCTAAATATACTGCCATACTTTGCTGGATAATAGTTCCAGCAGCCATTTCGGTTGGTTTTGTTTGATGTTTTCCCATCATGCTTTATCTAGGGCCAGAAACTGTTAGTAAATGGTAGTTGTGACATTACATGTAGAGTGTCCAGTCTGTGGCCTTCTTCTTTTTTTTAAACTCGGTACCTGTTGTCCTGCGTTTAAGGAGGAAAATTCTGTTGTCATACAAATACCCTGCTGTGCCAGTTCACTGTTTTGTTCCAGAAGAGGGAGATTAAGAGCATAAGACTCCACCAATTGAGTGCAATCCATAAACAATCTAGTGTTATTGTTGGCTACAAGAGCTTTCTTGATATTATCAGTAGGATATTGTTTGTAGTATTTGGAAAGATTATTTTGTTGCTTTGCATTCCAAGTTCCTAATTGGCTCTTTAGTGGCCAACATCAGTATTAAATACATCTATTATGTCACTGAACAAATGCTGGATTTCCTTCCCTTTTGATTTATTTCTTTAGGCTTTATTACAGATTAAAAGTATTTTGTTAATTTTCTCAGGGATGGTCCTTTGTTGGTGGTTGCATCTGGAAGAGATACTGTTTCTATTGCGAGCTCCATAAAGCGCCTAGCATCTCAGAATGTGTTTGTCATTCAGGTTCCTTGCTAAAACTTTCACTTTGTGGTTAAGTTATTGTTTATTTAAGCTAATTTTGTACTGTTGATTCAACAATGAGGTGACATGATTATCCACTTCTAAGACAGATATCTGAACATTATTTATAAAAAGAAATAGAAGAAATGAGGGGGAACAAAAAACAAAAGCAGGCTATCTGAAGAAATTGTATAGGAGTGTTGGATTTTGATCTCTTGCATGTAGAAATCCAACTTAGTCATTTAGGTGCATATTCATTTCTGTTTGCTGTTAAACATCTTTTCTAGGAAGAGCTTTATTTCCACCACAGCAGCTTCTGTTGTGGCATTTTAGAAGGGTCCACTTTTCATGGTACATCTAAAAAATTCTTATCTTGATTTAACCTTGGCTTCTTATTGCAGATTCAACATCCAAGATCGGATTTGAAGAAGTTTGATCTCGTAATCACTCCACGTCATGATTATTATCCTCTGACTCCTCAGGGCCAAGAGCAGGTTCCTCGGTTTCTGCGAAGGTGGATAACACCACGTGAACCTCCTGATGAGCATGTAGTATGTATCGCAATGTTATGTTGATCTTGCTAGTGTATGGTAATCTAGAAACTTTTTGGTTTTGTATTATCTCCTTTGAAAGATTGTAACTTGTAGTTTGTTCCATGTGTTAAAAAAACTCTAGGTTCAGACAATTGGAGCTTTGCACCAAATTGATTTTGCTGCACTTCGTAGTGCCGCTAGTTCATGGCACGATGAGTTTGCACCTCTGCCAAAACCTCTACTGGTGATTAACATTGGAGGGCCCACAAGTAATTACTCATTCACTTCCTTGTTTTGCTCATCGATTCATTTGCTTTTGGGCAGTGCCACATTAATTCTATCCCATGTATTGGACTTTGCTTTGGAACTTGCTTGATTGGAAGATATGCAGTTTCTTGTTGTGTCATTATTGTATTTGAAAACTAACCATCCAGATTTGTTAAATAAAAACTTGGCAGTGTTGTTGGTCATTGTTAGTTCCAATCTTGATACCTATTACTGATTGATTTCCTTGTGCAATGTGCTTATTAGATGATGCTCTACTTTGTCAGGTTCCTGTCGTTATGGAGCAGACCTTGCGAAGCAGTTATCCATCTCTGTGCTTAGTGTGCTAGTGAGCTGCGGGAGTGTCAGAATATCGTTCTCAAATAGGACTCCAGAGAAGGCATGACCATATATTTTGAATACTTATGTCAAATCTAGTGTTAAGCATGCAATTTACCGTGCTTATGATTTATTGTAGGTTTCAAATGTAATAATCAAAGAACTTGGAAATGATCCTAAAGTTTACATCTGGGATGGTCAAGGTATTACTTGTCTGGTTTGAAATTTTTATGTTTTAACAAATTGAGCCAAGTAGGATACTAAATTATGTCATGGCTTACAGAGCCGAACCCATATATGGGACATTTAGCCTGGGCAGATGCATTTGTCGTCACAGCAGATTCAGTCAGCATGATAAGCGAGGCTTGCAGCACGGGGTACGTATGGAAGCATTATATCTATCTAATGAACCAAGATATGCAATCTTTTGGAATACCATATTCTATTTACCCAAATGCTGTTCTGATATTCCAATGTGACTTGCAGGAAACCTGTCTATATCATGGGTTCTGAGCGTTGCACATGGAAGTTGGCTGAGTTTCACAAATCTTTGAGAGAACGGGGTGTGGTTCGGCCATTTACAGGATCTGAGGACGTAAGTTTATAGTGTCTGTACCTTTTTTATTATTTATGGAGCATTTTTTTGTTGGCTGGTTTAATGATAAATCAGTTCCTTCAGGATTAGTAAAAAACTGTTGCCCTCAAATATTAGTTTTTCAGCCATCTGGTAGATTAAGTTTCTCATTTGCTTGCTGGCATGGATGGTTGCTTGCTCATGCAAATTTGTTTATTTGCTCTTTAAAAAGTGATATTTGTGATAAGAAATTTTTTTGCGTCTTGGAGTGACACTGTAACCCTTTCTTTCCTGTTGATCGGTTGTGTGCTGGGTGGTGGTAAAATCATATTTATTTGAGTTTGAACTTCTTAAGATTAGTTGGCTATAATATGACTTGGCAGTTTGTTGGTGTACTTGTACTTTTTCTCTTGTGCTGAGTTTTATGAATAAGTGTTTTCCATTTGCTATTTTGGAATTAATTGCATTTTCATTCTTTTTTGTCACCAATGCAATTTTCTTTAAATTCCTCAATATATGAACAGTTGGATGCATTGATTTAGTTTAGTTCAGATTTAATCACAGCGGTGATCTGTTTATATCTTCCAGATTTCAGAAAGTTGGAGCTACCCGCCTCTTAATGACACTGCGGAAGCTGCTCGTCGGGTGCATGAAGCACTTGCCCAGCGGGGATTAAGAGTGCGGCCTTAAACTTGCTCATAATCATCATAAGCCAGTGGGTTAGGGTAACACTGGATACACAAATGCCTTCAGAAACATCAATAGCTGTTAAATTGATTCTTTCCCTTGCGGGGATTTTGGGATGTCAATATCATCTATTTGGAATAAGATGAATACTGCCCGGCTTGTAATATATGGTGAGTGCAACACAATCCTTTTGCTTTTTCTTTTTGTGCAGCTAAAAGGTAAGGCCTTGTAGTTTGTCACCTGCTTTGTGCCAGAACCTGTATTTTTCTAACCAAAGTGGCATGCTGTATTGTTACTGATCTACACAACTGAAAAGAAAATTTAATGAAATGGCAATTTCGGTTATGATGTGTGACAAGTTTAATTACTGTTGTTTATTGTTTATTGTTTGTTTCTTTTTTTTGTCTGATTTATTGTTTGTTTCTACTTATGCTATCTAGTCTCCTCCAATCGCCACTGATAAACAATTTTTACAGTAAGAAATCCATTAAACTCTGTTCCAAAAGAAATTTATTGTGCTTGGGGGACCGCTGGTTGTTAAAAACGTTATATCCCTTCGTTTCAAAAGATTGATAGTTAAGGTTCGTATACAAAGATTAAGAAAGCTATTAAGATACTAGATCAGAGGAAACATAGTAATCTTTTATTAAATTATTCTTATGTAAGAATTTGTTTACGAAGCATTTTTCATATTGATATGGATATACTTAAAAAGATAAGCAATTTCTCTAAAGGAGGATAAATATTTGGACGCAGAACCGTAATTTTAAAACATCAATCTTTTTAAGAATGAGAGGCAGTTCATTAATCTATAACATAATTTGTAGTCTTTCTATAACATCAATCTTTTTAATAAAGAGAGGCAGTTTTATTAAATACTGGATGTTTTTCATTCCTGTTAAAACCAGTTCTTTGCAGCCCCTGCAAAGCATGAGAAATGACTACGATGCTTGAATCTGCGCATATCAGTAAGAGTGACAAATTGTCATAGAAACACTACATTTGGTTTCCACAAAGTGACTTCAGCGGTACGTTTGAAACTAACTCAGCATCATATTTCGGGATCAAATTAAAAGATTAAAAGATACAATTAGATCCATTGTTTTCGAAACTTGAACTCATTAGCTGATGTATGTAATCATTTTTTAATGCTTCCGTCACATTCCACTGGCGAAATGGGCACATTCCAGTCCATTTGAAGTGCAAATAAGATATATCAACAAGGACTCATCCATCAGCTAATAACACTCGACTGGCACAGGCAACGCTGCAGTTATTGGAGAATCAGTAATAGAATTGAGAAAATTATCATGAATCAAACATGTTTCGTACCTCGTATCCTGTGTCATCTATTTGTCTCATGCATTTCTTGAATGAAAGTGGAGCAAGTTTTGGCCTTTTGGCAACCACTCCTCCCAAGAACTCCAACGTTGTATGCAAACGAGCACCAACTTCCTATTGGACCCAAGCACAGCTAACCCATTAACCAGATCTCACTATAAATAACACCCATCAACGACATGATTCCATACCAAAGTTCTCATTTCAGTAAAAAAAAAGAGAAACACCAATCCTTAAACTCCTACACTTTCTCTCTTGTGTTTCCTGATGGATTTAGATCACCATGGAGCAACAAAAATCACTATTGAAGAGCCTAAGGCTCATGATTCTAAAGGAAAAGGCGTCGCCGATGCTCCTGCTCCTGTTAAGGTCACCACAAAAGCAACCAAACTCCACCAAGGGGGAGGGAAGAAAGGCATAGCCATTTTCGACTTGGTTCTAAGGCTTAGTGCCATCGCTGCTGGCTTTGCTGCTACCAGCATTATGGGGACAGCTGACGAGATTCTTCCTTTCTTCACTCAATTCCTGCAGTTCCATGCTCAGTATAATAACGTCCCAACTTTCCAGTGCGTATATGTGCATGCTCTACTTCAAAAATTTAAGTTCATAGTAGTTTTGGAACTTTAGAAACCTTCATGTATGATCAAGCACAAGTTTGTTTGATTAACTAACCAAACTTTTGTGATGCCAAGCAGAAGAAATTGATTACCTTGGGAAACAAGAAATCAAAATGAGAATTTCACCAATATTTCATGCATACTAACTAATTCTACTTATGTTTACAGGTTTTTTACAATTGTAAATGCCATAACCAGTGGGTACCTGGTTCTCTCCTTGCCATTCTCTATAGTCTGCATTGTCCGGCCTCATGCAATTGGACCAAGGCTCCTCCTTATGATCTTAGATACTGTGAGTACTATGCAGCTATATATATAATGAACAAAACATCATCATTAATTATTATTTGTAACTAGACGCACTCATTAATTGGTTAAAGCAGTTATGTATATGTATGTAAGTGTCAAATCCAGTAAAAAGTCTCATTATATATATATATATATATATATATGCTCATGTTCCTGCAGGTGGCAATGGCTATAACAGTTTCAGCTGCTTCTGCTGCTGCTTCCATTGTGTATGTAGCTCATAACGGGAGCCCTTACACGAATTGGAATCCATTTTGTCAACAATTTAATGACTTTTGTCAGCAGAGCAGCAGTGCTGTGGTGGCTTCCTTCGTAGCAGCAACCATGCTCCTCTTCCTAGTCATATTGTCTGCCTTTGCCCTTAAAAGGATCTGATATAACTAGAAACATAGCTTGGTTTTTCCATGTTGTGTGTGTGTGTGTGTTAAGTGTGTACCTTTCAAGTATTTGCTTTGCCCAACTTCAGTGCAGGCAGGCATGTGTGTGTTTTGCTGCTGTGTCCATAAGCAGCTTTGTAACTAAATTTGGTTTACTGTTGAAAGCATATTATTGGTTGATCAATTTCTGTCTACTGGCTATCTTCCAGCATAATTATCAACTCCACTTGCCTTCATTGAGATTTGAGAAGCCTAATTAGCAAGAGAAAACGGCTTTAATTATCATCATCAGTACTATTGGTACACTATAACAAAGCTTATACTAGAAAGACTAATTAATTAAATTGAGGTGACTAGTTTTCATTTTGCCATCATCGAGACATGTAATCTTATTGAGACATGTACTGATATATATTTAGTGCAGCAGGTAGGAGAGCCATATTGTAGAAGAAGAAAACGCCTGCCTGCTTATGAATGTAAAGAACAAATAGTCTTCTAGAAACTCTCTAACATATGTTTATTTGAAAGATGAAAAATGAAATGAACAATATCATGACTTCCTTAGCCATGCGGCCCATTTCTCATCCTCTTCCAATTCTAGACTAGGATCCAATGCAATACTATACATCATTGAGTATATTAGTTTTTCTGTGTTTCCTTGTAAACGGAAATTAACGCGAGGTTAAATTCTTTTCCGGCGTTCAAATCAAATTAGACAAAATTTCAAGCACACTAGATATGGACAAGTATAATCTACTTAGTGGGCCTATTATCCCACAGACTCAGACCCAAAGACAAAGCCCAATATCAAGAGATCTGAAATCGAAAGATTTGACCTCATTTTGTAGACCCTTTGATGATCATGAAATCGCAAAATTTTATATCAATTTCCCAAACACATGAAATTGAGGTGAAAAGAGGAAAAAAAAAAAAAGACAATTCATTTTTTTTTACTTAGGGGGTCAGATTTTGAACATGACTTCACGTAAACACTAAACAGAGAATCAGTTCAGTTATACTTACATCACTTCACTTCTGTTGGATTCTCTCAACTCCCAATCTAAACTGACAAGTAAAAAGTTAAAGACTTTCTTTTCAGACAATCATTTTTTTTTTTTGACACTGGTAAGTAGTACTATTAAACTGAAGAACATTAACAGTGTGTTCCAGTTCAGTTACATGTTTTTTTACATTTTTCTTTCTTCCCCATTGCACGTGCGAGAGAGACCAAACCCAAAAAACAGTAAAGAACAAACACGTGCTGGTGGAGACAAGTCCACGTGGCATCCTAAGGTGGCCCAGCCTCTGCTTTTGGGGGTTAGTAGAGTCCACGTCATCCGTCGGCCCCACCACATCATCACCTCACCGTTAAAAAGCAGCCTCCCATTTTCCTCCTCTCCTCCTCCTTCTCCTCCTTTGTTTCCTTCTCTCTCTCTATCTCTTAAATGATGAAAAGAAAATAAAAAAGAAAAAAGAAAATACTCTCCTTCTCCACCAAGTTATTTGCTTTTTTTTCATTTTATCGGTTTTGGTCCTTCCTATTATTCTTCACTGGATTAAAAACCCCTAAAATGAAATTATAAATACAAACCCCCCACCCAGTTTATTCTCTCTCTGTCTCTCTCTCTCTTCGTGTTTTTATTAGATCTTATTAAACCACTACTGATCTTCTCCCAATCTCTCTCTCTCCCTCTCTCTCTCTATCAGGTGAGTTCTCTCTTGACTCGCCCCGAGTCAACTCTAGGGTTTTGTGTTTCCTTCCTTCCTTTTGTGTTTCGTCGATTGGCTTTGTGAGCTTTCTCTGTTATTAAGGGGCTTTTCTCTCTCTTTTTTTTTTACATTTATTATTTCCCTAAAGAAAATCATCGAAGAAGAAAAGTTTGTTGCATAATTGAATTGGATTAGGTGATCGAAAGTTAGAGTCTTTATTGTAATTCTTTAGTTGTTCCATAGTGGAGGAAATCGAGTATTCATTTTTGCATAATTTCGTTTTTATCTTGTTTTGTGCGATTAGGTGCATTTTATCCTTAACGTGATATTTGCTTGAATTGGGTTCTTTGCTTTGGAGACTGAAATGGGTTTTCACTTGTGATGGAAAAAAGCTAAAACCTTTGCTTGTGTGTGGGTTTGTTATGTAAATAATATAAGATTTTTGATTTCTGTGAAGAAAGAGGAGATTTTTATTTTTTTGTTTTCGGGTATGTGGTTTTGGTTGCAGCTTGAGCTTGTAAGAAGTGAAGTTTTTAGGCTTTCTTTTCCCGGTAAAATTCGACTACTTAGAGAAGGTGTTATTAAGTAGTATTGTTTACAAAGTAGGAGGTCTGGGTCTCATGAGAATTGTTAGGGGAATGCAGAGAACCCTTCACGGCTGCGACGAGGAGCTGAACCTGCTGGGCTGGAAAAAATCCTTCAGCCAAGGGATTGGCATCACTGTTCCCAAGGCAAGAACACGTGATAAACCTATGATCACTAGGTGTCTCTAAGTTTGGGTCATTGTGGAAAGGACAACGACGGGTGGTGGGATTTGAGTGTTTCTTGGAGTTATTCTCTGTGAACCGATGACCCGGATTTTGGTTCAGCGTGGCAGTGGTTCTTCTTCGAACCAGAACCGGTTTGGTGCAGGATCTTCTGCCTCCGCTTCTGCCTCAACTGCAGCCACTCGGCCAGAAACCCAGGTTGCTACAACTTCTCCGGTTGTTTTGGTTCCAAAAGATGAGGAAATTGGAGATGATGTGCAAGAGCAGGTTGTGGACGAGGTCTTGGAATGTAGTGGGAGCACCAATGACAATAAGACGGCCAAGAGTGACGAACCTTTTGTGGAGAGTGTAAATGGTGAACGGAGTGAGAGTGTGAATGATGACATTGGTGATGCTAAGAAACAGGGTAATGATGAGGTTGGGAGCTCAGGGGACTTGGGAAAGGATTTGGGTGGGCTCAGGATACATGAGAGGGTCGAGAGTGAAGGATCGAGTGTAGATTCTCCGGAGGTTGGATGCAGAAGTCCCCAACCTCCACCTCCTCCTGTGCCGCCTCCAAAACCTTCTGCAACTAATTCAAATTTTAGGAGGTTTGCTTCAGGAAGTTCAAATTCTGTGCGGATAGGATCACCTAGAAGAGCTGTGGCTTGGCCTTCTGTTTCTACAAGGACATCACCCACTGGATCTCGCCCTTCCTCTCCTAGGTCTCATGGTGATAATGACGGATACAATAGTGCTGATGAGCAGAATTCGTGCTTGGTTTCATCATATGATGACGTTGTAAGTTTTCTGTTACGCAATGTGAAATGACTGGTCCATTTCTTACTTTTTTGCTTTAGAAAGACTTTTTTTTTTCCTAATTGCGTATGTTATTTGTTTGTTAGCTAGGTTAATACTGCTTGGATTTTGTTAGATTGCTCTGCTTTTTTCCTGGATTACCTCGTCACTGGTTTGGTTACATTTGGGGTTTCATGCTTTCTTTTAGGCCTGGTATTTCATTTCTGGAACAGCTTATTTTTTCCCTTTAGTGGAATTCCTCCTTGTTATATCTGTTGTTTAAGGTTTAGCTTTGTGGGGGATGACATTACTCTCTTCCTACTGAAATATTTGCTTAAAGATAAGCTGTATTAATTCTTTGATTCTTTAGGTTACTTGCAATTACTAAAAGTGACATATCACATCTGTTTCAGGAAAGAGAACGCCAGTTTGAAATTGATATTAGAAGGTCCAAAGGGTTGGAGGTAAAAAGAATGATGGAGGATGGAAATTGTCTATTCCGTGCTGTAGCAGATCAAGTGTACGGGGACTCTGAAATGTATGATTTAATCAGACAAATGTGCATGGACTACATGGTAATTTTGTTTTCGTCCTTAATATTTTTATATTAACTTACTAATTCATGGCAGTTCTTTGTGCCAGTCAGTAGCTTCTGCTTGGCCATGATTCAACTACTCTCATGTATATAGATCAGATGTCTACCTAAGAACGAATGTAATATGATCATTTTGCATTGTTCTGGAAGAACAAACTTATCATTCTTGTTTGTGCAAAAGTACCCGTTTAATAAAGTTTGTCGTTATCAGACATTTATAACTGCTAAAGATGTATACTGGTTTGCCTATTGACCTGCACAGATTCACTTCTATTGGACCTCAAATTTTTATGTACTTGCGGTTTGGAATGTGGTGTAATAAAAATAGTTCCCATATAATCCCAGAGATCACTGAATTGAGAAAACAGGGATATTGAAGGGGCAGAGTAAATTATGCTATGACTATTGGCTTTTTTTATTAAAAGTATTACTGAATATTATTATCCATCCTATAAGGCTGCATCTCAATGTGTATTTCCCTGTTGCATTATGACGCCTATATGGCTGTGCTTTAGGAGCAACTGCAAACCTCATGCAATTCGCTTGTTTTGCAATGTTTGATGCATAATCTAGTCTTCCTGAGCCGGGACACGTTTTATATGTGTTTGAATTTAAGAGTATTGACCTTGCTTACTTGCATCACGTCATATTTTGTTTCAATACCTGGCACTTTTATGTTCCATTCTATCAATGACTCTGCTGGGAGCTTGTTTTTCTGTATGCACGGCTTGTGTTTGTGCACAGAAATATGCTTACATGTTTTTGTTGATTCAGGAGCGAGAAAGAGATCACTTCTCTCAGTTTATAACCGAAGGTTTTACTTCTTATTGCAAACGGAAGAGGAGAGACAAGGTATGCGTTTCATATGGGTTAACTTTTCACTGCTCGAGTGTCCAGAACAGCAATTCATCAGTGCATGTTTCTGTTGGTGAACTTCTTATAGTTCTGATCCCAGTCAGCATCCTTTTTTCCTCCTTTTCTGCTTCTCTCAAAGAATTTTGTTCATTCAAATTCCACTGAGTTATGCTATGTCAGAAATGTATGCACTCTTCGAGGTTGTGCAGTTGATTAGACGTGCCCCAGTTGCATTTCCAAGATTCTTTATGTCGATGTTGATGTCTACTTCTCATTTTGCTTGGCAGGTTTATGGAAACAATGTTGAAATCCAGGCATTATCTGAAATGTATAATCGTCCAATCCACATATATTCCTATAGCACAGGTTGTGCTTTTCCAGAGTGTTGATTTGGGTTTTGAATTGTGTTCTGCAGTTTGCTACATGGTGTGCCCATTTACTAACTGACTGAAATGATTGATGCAGATCCTATCAACATATTTCATGGAAGTTATAATACTGATACCCCACCTATAAGGCTGAGCTATCATCATGGTAATCACTATAACTCTCTCGTCAATCCACGCCGCCTGACAATTGGTGCTGGGCTTGGTTTCAGTTGTCTTCAAGGGGTGAGTTCTGTGTCCTTTTTACTTGATCTCTTTCAAAATGTTATACTAGGTTGGTCATTGATTCTTGTCACTCACACAGCTTGCTAGGCTTACCTATGAGTTTGTGACTGTATCAGCTTTCTGCCTGCGGGTGTATTACAGAAAATGCAGACTTGGATATAAGGATCATAATTGGTTGTATGTTTCATGATAATCGAAATAAAACAATCACAAGACTTTTCAATGGAATTGCCACTTATATGGACGCACACTTTCTTCTAATGTGATATTGTTTTTCTGAACCCTTTTGGTTGGAAAGGGAAGATTGCTTCTTTAGTGTTTCTGAAGTTGCATTGAAATCTTTATTTAGATGGATCATATCATTGATAGCTACTAATGTAGACATTTTTGACATTTTTGCCATGACGGAAAAAGTTCCATGTCGGTGGCATGTTGTGACCATTTGGTTCATTTTGCAGACTAATGTAGACAGAGAGCAGGTGAAAGCAGCTATTAAGGCTCAACAAGACCAACAGATTGACAATGTAAGTAGTTAATTTTCCTTGCCGTGCGTGCATGACGCAAGTATTTGCTTGATTTGTTGTGTAACATGATCCTGTCTTCCTTATTTGTTAATACCGGCAGGCACTTCTAGCCGAGGGGCGGTTTTACTCTGATCTGGAACTTACTGAAAAGGAGATTGAAAGAATGGTGATGGAAGCGTCTCGGGCTGAGTATCTTGCCAATGACAGGCTTAAGCAGCAGCTTAGTCGTAAAGAATCCTCTACATCTGGTGCTGAACCATCATCATCTGGCGCCAGTAAGTATATATACATATATATGTCTTGTGTTTTCTTCTCCTTGTGGCCTGGGTTTCCAATCATGGATGTGAGCGACTATTAGTTAATGTGATGGGAAGGATGGAAAACGCAATTTGTCTGTGTCCCACATTTTAGGGGGGTGTGACCTTTTACTAGTTGTTATCGCTTGGCTTTATTTTATGTTTCACCTTTCCTTTTCTGTATGGCATTACTATATTTTTCTACCGGACAATAATATGAAACTTGGATGATCAGGATCATCTGGTAGCGAGACCAAGGTGGATGGCGGGAGAGATCGTGGTATTCAGGACACCGCACTCAGTAGTAGCATGCAGATGGTGCTGTCGATGGGGTTCAGCTATATGCAAGTGATTGAGGCTTACAGCATATTTGGTGAAGACGTTGATTCAATGGTCTGCTACCTCTTAGAGACCAGTAGCAGCGGCAGACGCAAAGGCAAGGCTACTGAATGAGTGAGATATAATGCAGCAACAGATAATACAGCCAGCGGAGATGGATCAATCAAGAATATGTTGAGAATGAATAGACTAGACCTCCTCACCTCCCCTCCTTGGTGACATTGTAACTTCAAAGTATCAAAGTACAGTGTGAGCTTGAGTCCGATTTGATTAGAAAGCTCGCCATAACTTGAACATGTATGTAATTGAAGTTGAACAATAAGGATGGATATAATATCAGTTTTTCTTTTTCCTCCTAACCAGTCTTCATCTAAACAACTTATCTTCAAGCAATGACATTAAGCTGCTTTGACATTGGTCTGAAGTGGTTAACCTCGGATTGAATCATAAAAATCTGTTTTTGGGTGTTGGTTCCCACCAATCATCTGCATTGTTGGACCTGTATTAGTTTAGGCCTGTTGATGCCTTTTATAGGGTAATAAAACTTCAAATGAGCACAAAAAAAAAAAAAAGAAGCCATGGATGTTGGTGGGTTTGTGAAAAAGGAGAAGCTTAACTAGTGGTGTAATAGACTAGTAAGTGGGTCCACGTGTCAACTGGTAAGGGTTGTTTTGGTCATCTCAAGCAAAAACACAGGGGCCTTGCAATAAAATTTGATAAATAAAATATATTTTTTAAATAAAAACGAAGAAGAAAGAAGCAAAGCGGCGGTCCTGTGTTGTTGATTTGATCCTTCATGTGCAAGTGAGTGTTCAATCCCTCACCAAACCTTCTTTCTTATTCTTCTTCTTCTCCTGCTCACCCTTCACAGATCAACACACACAAGTAGTAATACAACAGCAACAACAACAACTAATACACAAATACACTTTACCCAATTTGATTAATTAACCTTCTTCTCTCCACTCTCTCCCTCTTTTATCCACCCCCGAAAAGAACTTAACTTGACCTAGGGTTTTGAATTTTGGGAGAAAGAAAGCAAAAAAAAAAAGGGGGCTCAATCGATTCCAATTACTTCGATTCCGGATTTGAATTCTGACCCATTAAAATTCCGTCCCGGAAAAGGAAGAATAAAGCAAAACAAACAGATCGGTGGTGCTGCTTTTCTGGGTTTGATCTAAAGAGAGAAAAAAAGGGGAGGGAGGGAAATGTCAACGAACGCGAAGTTGATGCCGAATCTGGACCAGCAGAGCACGAAGCTGCTGAATTTGACGGTGCTTCAACGAATCGACCCTTACGTGGAGGAAATCCTCATCACCGCCGCTCATGTCACCCTCTACGAGTTCAACATGGACAATACTCAATGGGTATACCTACGCTAAATTCATATCATTACAACCCAATTCAATTCGTGCCTTTGTCTTCTCTCTTTTTTATCATCATTATTATTTGCTGGTTTTAATTCAGTTTCCATTACTCCAAATTGAATTCATCCCTCTCACTCTTTGTTTTTCGTTTTCATTTTATTCGCAGAGCCGTAAAGACGTGGAAGGATCCCTATTTGTTGTCAAGAGGTGAAGCTCTGTTTTTTTTTTTTTTTTAACTTTTCTCTGGCTTTCAAAAGTCTGATATTTGGCCCCCTCTCTCTATTTTCTTTAATTGATTGATTGATTTGTTATTGTTGCATGGGCTGGTAACAGGAATACACAACCTCGGTTTCAGTTCATTGTCATGAATCGGCGCAATACTGGTCAGTGAACTTGTCCTTTTTTTTTTTTTGCTTCGTATTTCATTGCCTCCGGAAATTGGCATTTTGGTTAAGTTGATGGTAGTTGGTAGGACTGTCAGTAATTCTCACTAAGCAGTCTAGATAAGGTTTATCAGTTTAGTTGCTTCCATCTAATTTTAGTGCATTCTTATGTAACTAAACTTACTTCAGGGTCTCTAAGTTATATATATCATGTGCTAAATAGATTCTACTGTATGATTACTAACCTATGGAAGGGATTCATGAGTGACATTTATATTCTTAGCATATGCCACTATGTTGTTTTTTTTTTCTCTTTTTTGATACGGCTGTGAACTTTAACGAGTGTCGTATGAGACAAGGGGGAAGAATATGACATCATTGTGCATGTAACTTGTTCAGGAGTGCAAATCTTTTTGAATCTTACTGTAGTATAAAACTTTGTTTTCTTGTTCGAATCAGATAATTTGGTGGAGAATCTCTTGGGAGATTTTGAGTTTGAACTCCAGGTTCCATATCTCTTGTATCGAAATGCTTCTCAGGAGGTCAATGGTATTTGGTTCTACAATCCACGTGAATGTGAAGAAGTTGCAAACCTTTTTAGCAGGTAATGTTGTCTTCTGGTTGTTATTCTGTATCCTCTGTTGAATGTTGTGGACCTTTATTTCCTTTGTTTGTAATTTTTAGGCTGTTGGAGATGTCACTCATTCCTCCATCATATGGGGATACCCCCAGAAAGTAAGGCAATTTTCTTGTTTAGAAAGAAACACATAAATTTGAACTTCGAGAAATATATAAATCAAGGTTGATGTTTGTTGCATTTAGTCGACATTTTATAATGTGGTGGGTATACTTGTAATTCTCAGCCAAGGATTCATGTACGCAGTGTCCTGTGGAAAAGAAAGACCACACCCCATGCTTGGATACCTCAGTTACGTCCCTTGAATAGGGACAGAGATAGAATGATCATGAGTGTACAATAAAGAAACCTCAATGAATAAACAAGGAGTTGATTGGTGTTGCCAATAGCTTTGAAAGTTCATGCAACAATTTCTTGTCTGACTCTCTGTGGTTTTTGTTTGCCCAGGATTCTTAATGCTTACTCCAAGGTGCCTCCAAACTCCAAAGTATCACCGACGAAAAGGTAATCATATGTTCATTCAGATTTATGGAAACTGGTCTTACCCTCTTTATTTTTGGCGTGCTGTTCTTACTAGTGCACAATGATCTGTTGTATTATGAGATTGTGTTGTATTCTTATTTGTTCTGTTAATGTGCTTGCAGTGAGTTTGAGGAACTAGAGGCTGTGCCAACTATGGCTGTTATGGATGGTCCTCTGGAACCACAATCTTCAACTGCATCTATTGCTGCTGAAGTGCCTGATGATCCTGCCTTTGTAAACTTCTTTAGTGTATGTCCTATTAGCTATTCAGTCTTTTGGATCTGATTTTACCTTTTATAAAAATATTTTTTTGGCTGTATATTTCCATGGCACTTCTGTGACTTTGCATTTGTCTAGTAGATGGTATGTTATAACTTCTTTGAGAAGTGCTCATTAAAATCATTTTGAAGCTTTGTTAGATGGTGAGATTATTTCAACTAGGTGCCTAAGTTTTCAATTCTGAAGTTTTTTTGGCATTTGTGCATTTGATGCCTTATTATTCTCTAATCGAGCGTGTTCAGTACGGTGTATGTATTTCGTTACCTTTAGTTTTAGTTTTACCTTCAGTGATGTCATATCCACGAGATGACTAAGATGTCTTCTTGCATGACTGCAGACTGCTATGACTATTGGCAATGCTACAAATGCAGGAATTGGTGGACAACCCTACAAATCTTCTACTCCGTTGCCTATACCTTCACACTCCACCAGTCTTGCCCCTCCCACTGTGCCATCATTGCAGTTACCATCTCCTCCTCTTTCAGCATCTACTCCTTTAATGTCTCTCCTTGATGTCCCTGATGTCAGTGGCAATAGCAACCGAACCACTAATCTTGTAAAGCCCTCTTCCTTTACTGCCCCTCCTCCAGCTGCTGCACGGATGCCTGTCTCCTCACCTGTTCCTACTGCACCTCCTCTTAATCCTACTGCAAGTCTACAGCGCCCATATGGTGCTCCACTACTTCAGCCTTTCCCACCACCTACTCCACCACCTTCTCTCACCCCTACTTCTTCTAATGCTGCATATTATGGGCCGATCATCAACAAAGACAAAGTTCGAGATGCCCTTCTTGCACTTGTTCAGGTCAGTTTTCTTGTGATGGTAATGAAAAAATTTCATAAAGTTAAAACTGCCCCAATTTTGTGGTGTAGGATTTGTTTTTGTTCCAAATTGGAATAAACTTTAAACATTGATTATTACATGAAATTACTCAAGTTATCATGATAGGCTGCTGTAATGTTTTTGATTATATTTATGTTGTCATTACTGTAGATGTGATTCTTAAAGATCCTCAGATGTTCAAGTGCATATTTTATTGAAAGAGCCTCTTGCTAGTGTTTATCTTCCTGTCATGTTTTCTGCACTTCTTTTTTGTTTTACAATTCCCTAGCCCCAATGCTAAAATTTAGGGGGTCATTGATGCTACATGTTCTTTGGAAGCAAAATACTTATTGCCCCAGGTTCCTGGGCTAGACCTTGGGATTATAAAGTTTGAAAGCCACCTCCCATTTGCTTACTCATGCTTGGTAACTGGATTCCATGTGATGTTTCTCCAAGATGGGGTTGAGCAGTTGAGGTTGTAGGGGACAGAGCTTGAGAAGGGAGTAATAATGGGAACTTCCATTTGTAACAAACATTCTTCTGTTCTTTGTCTTCAATTTATCCTTTGTTACATGACAAGTCAAGTGGATCACACGGGCTGTTGGAACAACTAGCTTAGGTTTTCCTCTGGCCATGCACCTTATTTCTTGCCCATAATGGTCCTGTGGTGTTCAGAACTTCTAGATGCGGTTGAATGGCTCAAATGTCTTTTGTGATTCCCATGTTATCTGTCCACTCTTTGAAGCACATTTGGTGGTCGTTTTCTGTTTCATATCCTGTGGGTTCCAGCCTTTGTTGACACTTTAGTTTTGGTGGCTTCATTTCCTTCTCTTATTCTCTATCTTCAATCATTCATCTTTCCTAATTATTATATCATCTCTATTAGACCTGAAATGTACAAGATCATCTCTTTTAAACCTCAAAATAAAGATATCATATTGGAGAAAGGGGATTGTATATGTCCAACGGATACTATTTCATTCAAGTAATTACTGGTCTTGAGATAATGGAGAATAACTTCATGCCTTGGGCATTTTAAGAAACTAAGCACATTCAGGCCTAATGTTTGCTAATACTCTCAAAATTCAGTCAACAGTATATATGCCTTTACTTTCGCTGCCAGTGTGATTGTTGTTACTGCTACCAATCTGACCATTTCTCCGTTTGTCTCAGGATGACCAATTCATTGATATGGTTTATCGAGCACTGTTGAATTCACACAATTCTTGATCAAATGGAGTGAAACATCATCTGCTCTCTGGAGTTTTTGATCGTTGTGTAGATCTTTCTCCCAACTACGAGTGTGAATTTGAAAGATCCAATCTATGGATTGTTTTGCTTTTAGTTAGTAGCTTTGCTGGAAGGATTGGTTATCATCTTCAATATATATCTGTATGATCTTTATTTGTTCATAGCGATGATCAATATATCCGTGTTCTCTCTTATAGTGATGATTGATATGTTTTTGTTCCATGGCTTCCTATCCACCAGAGGTGGTCTTGTTCTTTTCCAAGTTTTACGTCATCAGAAATCGGCTGGCAAGCAATGTTACTTTTATATTGTAGGACAAAAAAAAATTATTAATATGTTGATTTCGTTGAATTCATGGATTAATTGCAAGTCAAATATCATTAAAAATAATAAAGTTTGCCAAATTTTTATGTATACATGAACACCCATATCCATTTTTGGCAAAATCACATCATTGGTGAGGATCGAGTTCCAAGTCATAATCCAACTAACGTTTGAAAATGATACTTGAATTACTAATTAATAAGTTTTTAATACAAAGGTTTTTAAGTAAGTTCTCTTATTAGTTGTTGAAGATATGCTCGATGTATTATGCAGATATATCAAGTTTGGCATTTGCCAAAATATAAATAGTAACAAAATGTGCTATAGATTTTATCATTTTTCTATGGATAAACCAAAACTTAATTAATAATGTAAGAATTCAAGTTTCAAGAACCAAAAACAAAAAAGAAAATTGGTGGTTATGTTAAAAAAGAAAATTAGTTCTATATGCTGTAACAGAGCATTACTGTAGTTCTATATATAAAAAAAAAAAACAGAGCATTACTATAAATCATTATATTCGACCCCTCATAACAGACCAGAAAAAAAAAAAAAAACAAGAAAGACCCCTCATTCTTCTGGGTTCAGCGGTTGAAGTCTATGAGCCCGGACAGAACAGAACAGAACAGGTTCCGCCACCTACGAGGTTGCCTCTATTTCTCTCTCTCTCTCTCTCTCTCTCGCTCCGGCTGTCTCTGTTTAAAAAAAAAAATGGGTGCGCTGCGAGAAATCTGGCGTAGCCATAGACTTATCCTTCGGTCAAGTCACCCTCATCATCCCGCGACCCAGTTGCTCTTTTCCAGGGGATTCGCTTCCAAGCTTTTCGTCAAAGGTTTTAACCCCCCCTCTCTCTCTTTCTGTCACTCTTACTCCAATTTTTAGTGACTTATATTACATGTCCATGTTCTTTTCCCTCTCATGTTGTGTGTTAGCGGAATCATGGTTCTCTTTTACTTGTTGAAGAGGTCTGCTCGTCTCCTATAGAAACTAATGCTTCAGTGAAGGAGAAAGACATATTGTTTAAATGGGGATTCGTCATACCAGCTAATTCATCTGTTATCACCTTCATTGAGAGTAGTTGGCAAACACCCTTCAAGGGTATTAAATTTTTTTTTGAGATTGAAGTAATAGAATGGGACTCCATCTAGATTGTTCTGGTTCTGAGCTCTTGATTGTAGCATCTATGTTCTTACGTCTCAATTCAGTTTACTAAAGGTGCTTAATATGTCATGATTACTTGATAAATGTTATCACCTTACCGTTCCATTGCAAAACCTTGGTATCTCTTGTTGTTGGTGATTCCCATGTATGTACTGTGGGACTTTGGAATTATGAATAACAAACATTATAGGAACCAACAACCCACTAGTAACTGGTGCTCGAGCCTCAGTTGGACGGTAGATTATAAACGAAACACGTCCAGGATTTTGATCAATTGATACACGCCAGAGCAAGAACATGTCCCTCCTTCAGAGCAAGGACAATGTTTTCTCATTAAAACACATGGTGATAGCATAGGAGATAAGCAAAGTTCTCTTCTAGGATTTCAATAGGGGCTGTGGACGGAAAACCAGGATGTAGAGACTGTGAAGAACCGAAGGGGTGGAGATGGAGTATGTTAGAACTCAGAGATCATCTTTTTCAGTCTGCATTGCAGCTATTAGGATGTTGCATTAGATCTTTTTTTAGTAGTGGTGTAGTAGATGACTAAAATTTGTAGTTGTGTCTTGATGATTGGTTTTCAGTGGCAGGCAGGTAGGTGACTATCTTCTTATTATCTTTTATAACTAAGCCTTACAATGCATCCACTGGACAACTAGCTGTAAGAGACACACACCAGTAGACCAATATACCATAGTTTGTAACAGGAGTTGTCAACAATTCTAGAACAAGGGATTTAAAATGTGCCTACACTTGCTCGTAACAAAACACATGAGTGCATTCCATAGGAAGATACTGGTAACTTAGCTTACACTGTCAAAGAAATATGTTCAGAATTGTCTTTCCTACTGTACAGAATCCAAATAGATTGAAAATAATCTAACCGTATAATGTCTTATCTTGAGTTAAATTGCTGATTTAAAAGAAATTGTGAACCTTTTGAGTTGGCTATCTGATGACACATAAATTTTAGGCGGTAGTTGTCAACCTTGGACAACCGTTCTTTATGTGAACTTGAGATCAGTGTGTGAAATGTGATCACAGTGGATCCAACTTGTGCTGGATTTACATGTTGTTACCAGCTAATTAGTATCTTGGCTCCTTGTTTCTGCAATTTGGAAGATGTTTTACTTATGTACCCCATTCTTTATTCTATTTCTTTTGCTAGAACAAGTGTCTTTACCGCAGGTATATCTTTCTCCAGCACGGAGAAGGCGTTAGCTGAAGCATTTTCGAAATTCGGCGAGGTAGTGGAAGGTATAACTTGATCTCATCTCTTTTAACTTTGAAGGACTCATTGCTGCCTAGACAATCGTATAATATCCACCTCTCTTTCCTTTTCCAGCTAAAATAATAATGGATAAAACTAGAACCAAATCAAAAGGTTATGGGTTCGTGACCTTTGCTACGAAGGACCAGGCTCAAAAAGCCTTGGAGGGTATGAACGGGAAGGTAATATTACATCTTGTTTCTCTTTTGTCTTTATGATTCCTTTTCTTGGAGTCGTAATTGACAATAAGATCAATGTTATCACTTGCAGTCGCTGGATGGACGTGTCATTTACGTTGGGTTTTGACTTGAGCAAGCTAATTTCAAAGGGAACGCATAGTGGAGCTCGATGTTATATGCTCCTATGTCGAGATCATCATTTTTCACGCCATCTTTTTCCTTCTTTTTTTTTTTCTCTAATGAAATGCATTGTGACGAGAAAAGATGACTCGCTCGACCATAACCTTAATTTTGGAGAATTTGTTCTCACCTTTTTGTTGCGAAATTAAGATTTTAATGATAGAGAAATTGGGAGCTGGAGGACTGAGATCTCCTCAACCAAAGACAAAATTTGTTCTATTCAAGTTTATAAATACGTTAGTGGCCAACATGTTTTATGGGTTTTTGCGGCTCTGCTTGATGCCAGACCGACGGATGTAACGTTATGCAAATCATATGCTTTTTGTAAATGGTCACCGTTTTCGTACACACCACCTAGGGTTGTCCTATCAGGCTACTACAGTTACTTAATTATTTTTTTTAGAATCAAATCAAATTTTTATTGCAAATGAGTTAAGAAAGAAATCCTAACAACTGTTACAAAGATATGCAAAACATAACTCCTGCATTTCATTTGAAAAAGCCCTAGGTTCCAGTCTAGTTAAACCTTGAAATCTTAACTTCATGTCTGAACAAACTTCTGATATGATACTGGCTGGAGATTTGTAGCAACTTGTAAAGTCCCGGCGATTCCTCTCCCTCCAAATGTGGTAGATGCAGGCAGATTCTTCTTTTGCAAATGGCATTTAGCCCAGCAAAACTCTAAGTTTCAGTCACCAACCGTCCGAATAACATTGCATAGAGATAATAATCGAGCCATACAAAAGAAGAGTATGGACATGCAAAGAAAATATGATCCTTATTCTCAATTGCAGCAGAGCATAACAAACAGGTAGCATTGGAGATAATACCCATTGTTGAAGTCTGGATCTAGTGCTCAAACGATCTAGGATGGCTAACCATGCAATAAAGCTGTGCTTTCGTATATGCCCAGGCGACCAAACTACCTTGAACCAATCCAACTTGTTATGTTTAACTCTAATGGATTTCCAAGCACTTTGAACATTAAACTTCTCCGAGGCAGAGAGATTCCAAATTATTTCATCAGGACACGAAGATGGAATTATACAATCTGCCTCATTTTTTAGTTGAGAAATTAAAAGGGAACGAGTGGTTGGCCAATTCCAAACACCATTAGAGATCAGACTACTCACCTTGGCATGGAGAGGGATCTTGGAGTGATAAGAAGGTTAGGCCTCAATGTAGTGCATAAAGAACCTCTTGAGAGCCAAGCACCCCACCAGAAATATGTGTTGTGACCATTTCTAATTACATGAGAAAATCCTGGAGAAAATTGTCTACGCAACTTCAATATTTTCCTTAAGCTCCATGAACAATCAGCAGATATTTCTAGACTCCATAAACTTCTGTTCTTGATATTATTACACACTCCTGGGCATAAAAAGATGTCAAGAATCCATTCGAGAGTGACGCCCCCCTCCCCCAATACCTCTTTCTCAAAGTATTATTAAAAGAAAGAAATCCCCCCTCCCCACGAATTGAATTGCACGAAAACAAACAACAAAGCAGTAGCAGTAAGTGAAACCAAATTGACACCATCGTCATCTACTAACAGCAAAATTGACTTCAGTTTAAACAAATTTCAAAAAAATGTCAACATAGATGGCTTCAATAAACACAAAATATGAGACAACATGGAGGATTCCAGAAAAACACATGTCTACGTTTAGCGACTACAGACAAACAAACAAATCATCATCAGTTTGGTAGGATTAAAACAGGTAGGTGTACCCTTCTTCTCTTTCGCTTGATTGCATGCAGCCACTTATGCAACATAAAAACTAAGCCGAAATATCCTTGTAGTTGTCATCTGATGCCTTCTAGAATCAATTAGAAATGCAGGGACGAAAAAGCCCCCAGTCCAAAAGGACTAAAAGTAAGTCTTGTGGGTCATCTTTTCACCGCACCACAGCAATGCCACCATCGTCATCTAGTAACAGCAAAATTGCATGTGATGATCAAGCTTTTTCACCAAATTGAAACCACAATTCGATTAAATAAAAGACCAGGAACCATAATTAGTGAATTTTTCAATCCATCTACAAAACAGGGACTGATGACATTGTGTCCTTACCTCTGTCAGATCCATGTTTGAGACAAAATCTGCCTGGTCGCTTTCAAATTATATATTTGCTCCAACTGCTCGTCGGACCGATACATCCCTTTTGGTGAACTAGTGACTTGTCTCGAACTTGGACCAGTAAGCGACACTCCTTCTCGACCTGCAGCGAACCCGAGCCTGTAGTTCTCTCTGGTCTTCGGTTCAATAAGTGACCTGTGATGTGATGGAGAAGCTCCATTCATCGCCCCCCAAGATAGAGAAGCTCCACAGGTTTTGATAACCTTGCTTTTTAGTTTTAATGTTTAAATCTTTTCTTCTTCAAAACTTTCCATTCCATCAACTATATTAGCTTTAGTCGTCATGGTTTAGAATTTCCAGAATTGATCTCTTATTGTAGATCAAGTGTACTGAATTGTTCAATTTTATGAGACTTCAGAAACGATGGTGTTTGGGTGGCTCACCTGCTTTCAGGATAATCTCTATCAATGGCTTAGAGTACCAAGAAGAACTAGCTTAACCACCTCATGTTATAGAACTTGATTTCTGATCTTGTGATTTTCTAATACTCCAGCCAAGGGTTCAAAGAGCAGAGAGAGGGAGAGAGAGACAAGGAAGGGGAAGAATGATTTATTTTCCTTATTATATCCTTAATTTAACCTTAGAGAATCTTTCAAATCTTTCAAGGTGGATTGCTAAAGAAGGCTAAAAGCTGAGAAATGCCGGTCCAAACTTCAGGCTTTGAGTGTGACCATTGGGAAAAGAAATGATTGCATAACTAACACTACAGAAATTTGTGTTCCACCATGGTTACAAAATAGCGGGCACTGCATAGAAAATTCTTTACTCAGCCCTTAAATTCTTTGTGGCATTTCTTATTTCTCATTTGCTTTTCTGCGGGTAGAAATGCTAGTCCAGTAAAATATTTATTTTTTTATCAAAATAAAATATAAAAGAAATTAAAGAGGAGGAAGATACAAAATCTTCCAAACCACGAAAATGCAAGAATATTTTCATAATTGTCATTCTCTGGCACATATATACTTATTATTGCTCCTTGGTGTGTCAAAATTATTTGCCCTAGGTCTCTTGTCCATACAAATACGTGCTGCAATGGCTAAAAGATGCATTGCTTTAAAAAAAAAATATATAATTATGATTATTCTTTTGTTCAGAAAAATGAAATACATAGTGTTGAGATCAAATCGATATATTCACAGTGAGTGGTGGATGTAGGTGATCAATGAGGCCATGGCCCTTCCTAAGTTTTCACTAACCCATAATTTTTATAGTAATTTAACATAAATGAAGATGTAGCTTGCTCTGTTAAAAAAAAAGATGTAGCTTGGTGGTAGAATAATGTTGACTTTTTCTTTATTTAAAGGATGTGGGTTTTTGAGTTCCACAAATTTTTCTACAAATTAAAGGCTAATTGAGAATTTCAAGAACTAGGGTTTCGGGAGCACAATTTGGAGATTTTCAATTTCCAAGCTAACATCCACAGAGACAGAGGGTGGAGAAGAAGAATGGCAACGGCTGATGCAGGAAGAGGAGAGGAAGAAATCGAAGACGGAAGAGCTTGGACTGAATGGGGGAGGGAAATAAAAAAAAAAAAAAAAGAACACTTTTATAGTCGGGGGTAATTGATGGAATATTGTTAATTTCCTGGGATTATTTTTGACCAAAACATTATGGGATTAAGACTGAAGACTAATTAATAACCGACTTATGAGGCGGTTATCGAGGCGGCTTCTCAGGCTGGGCGACTCTATTTAAGAGATATAATTAACACTGAAAAATTCCCGCAACAGTAAACCCTAACCAGATCTAGCGGTTGAGACAGTGCGGCCTCAACTCACACAAGGTAAGTAATCCTCAATTACTTCGTCTTTTTTTTTTTATTACAGTGATTTTTTTGTTGATTGGATTTATGCGTGTGACGACTTATAAAAGTAAGTGGTTCTGTTGGAAGTATATAATAATGTTTTGTACTCTTTCTTTCTTTCTTTCTTTGGTATTTGCTTGATTAATCCAGTAGCTACCTCCATCCATGTATACCGTCATTAATTGTCCTCAAAGGTTACCGGTCCAGGTAGGTCTGGTAGACTTCGCATTAGTTGTGTGAGTTGATCCTGTAACCATTATTATAAACTGGGATTATATATTGGAATTTCTGCAGGTTAATTCTTGACGCAGAAGATTATTATAAACTGGGATTATATATTGGAATTCCTGCAGGTTAATTCTTGACGCAGAAGATTATTTTGTTGGCCAATACTCCTCAAAATTAATTCTTTTGGTTTCGTAATTTCAGTTATTATACACACATATACGTATTTGTCTTTTGGCTGCAAGTTAATTATCTTATAAATTTTGCCAGCTTACAGAACAAATTTGAAAACTCCTACATAAACACACGCTAGCTAGCTAGCTCTCCGTTAGTTTAGTATATATTATTTGTGTCTTTTAAACTATTTTCAAACTATTTTCAGGCTTAGTGACGTTAAAAGCGAGTGTGTGTGCTGATCAGAAAAAAATCAAATCTTATGGTGCAAGAGTCTGTCAAAGTGCAACAACAACAAGAGCAGAGGACATGGTGTAGCCTTCCAGACGATATTCTGGGGGAGATATCATCGCGTCTTTATGCTGGGGACTACAATACCTTTTGTGCAGTCTGCAAGGCTTGGCGATCTGCTGCTATAATTAAGACGATGACACCAACAACAGTGGACCTCCTTGCTAATTTATTTTCGGAGGAGAAATCGGGAAGTACCCCTCTATTGTTGCAGCCCCCTGCCAGCGGGACTAGGTGTACCATCTTTCATCCCATAAGGAATGCGATTTATGGTATCCAAATCCCAGAACTAAGTGGAGCTCATGTTCACTTCTCTGACCACGGCTGGTTGCTCCTCACTCGAGATGCTGATTTCAGTGCGTTCTTCCTCAATCCCTTCACTAGGCAGAGAATTGAACTGCCTAAGCCACCTTGTGGATTCCTCTTCATGTCTTTCTTCGACCCTCCCACTTCTCGAGAATGCATGGTTGTTGGCCTTGGGGATGGAAATTTTGGCGCTACTCTAAAATTTGGACAAGGACGACAAGAATGGACGAACATTGATTTTGGAGGGGGTTATGATTATATGCCCTTTATGAGCGCTCCAATTTCTTATGAGGGCTGGATTTATTTTTTGTGTGGTAAGGGAGTGATGATATTGGATGTGAATAATAATAGAGTGAATATTCTTGAGAGCCCTTTTAGTGAGGAGGAGTTCACCAATATGAGCCAGAGCTGGTGTGAGGGTTTCATTGTAATGGATGAGGATGAGGTCATGGTTGTTTATGCTCTGCAACATTGGAAGGAGTTTCAGATATTTAAGTGGGATAAAATGAAGAATGGATGGCAGAGAATGGATAGTTTGCCACCGAACAAGATGCTTTTTGTTTCTTCTCAGGGCATGTCTCTGTTAGAGAGCTCTGCAATTAAAGGAACGAGCAACAAGATTTATATTCCCATGTTGCATCAAGGTAACACCTTTTTCTACTCCATCACAACAGGCAAATACCATTCTTTTTATTATACTGGCGTTGGTTCTTCTTCTCGTCCAGCTGATGATGACACACTTAGCTGTGGTTTAACGAGACAACTACATGCTATTTGGATCAAACCTTCCTTGGCCAAAGACAAGTCGTCAGTATTAATGCTCAAGGATGGTTTCTGTGAGTGTCCTCCATTAAGTACTCGGCCGGTATTGTCTCTTCCTCCCTCTGTATCAGAATCTCGACCGCCACATCCTTGGCTTATTTGCTATGGCGGGGAGAACATGCCAAACCCAATTCTTTGTAGCATACGATCAGGAAATACCAGAGTCCTCCCCATGGAGATGCAATCCGAATCCATATGTGCTTCTTCTTACGGATGTTTAGTGGTGGAAGAAGAAGGTGCCACCGCCGCCTCAAATAATGTCCAGTACTTTGTTCTGGATGTTGCAACGGGGCAGAGAATTCAACTCCCTTCTGTGGATTTCAGTTGGAAAGGGTGCCTTCTTTCAGCATCTTTGTCTGATTCTAATTGTCACGTAATATTTTTTGACAGTGACAAGAGATATATGATGTTTTGCAAGTTGGGTGATGATGGGTTTGTCAAGGTAGATTATACAAGTATGGTGGAGGATTATTTTCGGCCATTCATGGCCACTGGACGGAAGATATATGGTTACAATTCAAATGAAGATGGTTTCAGTTATTTATGCATTCTTGAAATTTTGGAGGGATCAAAAGTTCAGTTGATGGTGAGGGCACAATTGCCAGAGAAAATTTACCCTCCCAGCAATTCCTGGTTCGAATACTTGATTGAATCTTTTGGTGAAATCTTTTTGGTTGTTGCACTTTATCCGACTGATCGTCATCTTTATGGGCCTGCAAGGATTGATTTTGCAATTTACAAGGTGGATCTGGATTCGATATCGAATAGAAGCAGCAGGTTGGAATGTGCCAAGGTGGAGGACATAGGAGCACAAGCCATTTTTCTGGACAATTATGGTACGTTTTGTTCCGCATCTGAACCCACAATCAAAGAGAATTCTATCTATTATCTCGACGCACATAGTAGTATGGTTTATGTCTGGGATTTGAAATTGCGAAATGTAACTATGCATTATCCTTGTGCTGGTGCGGATAGGGATTGCGCCGTTTATTGGGTTATGATGCAAGAAGCAACCTGTTCAGAGACATAATTAATTGTGTTGGTGATGCATTCTAGATAATTAATTATGGTTTTGCTTGATTTTTGCTGAGGTTATTTTGTTTGGATGGTGTGTGTTGCCTGCAGTGTATGGCGCCTTGTTTTCTTATTTGGTTAACTTTGTGAGGTTGTGTCTTATGTGGACCCTGGATTGCTACCATGGGGTATTATCGGACAAGATTTGCAGTTCAAAACCAAAATGCATCTTGGGGGTTTAAGGCATATGCGCGAGATTACTTGATTTACCTTACTGAATTTTTTTCCACATCATGACCTTATTGAATTGTACATGGGAATTTGTGCAATGTTTGATCGACATGACAGAACTTTTGGTTTGTAATTATGCTTTTGGATGGAATAGCAATGCTCATTTCTATCCCGGGTCAATCATATTTTTGATCCTTATGTTTATCGATTTGGGCATTTTTCATCCTTGTGTTACAAAATGGACATTTTTCATCCCTGTGTTGATTTTTCGGGATACTTTTCATTTTTTTTTTCCGATTTTTCGAAAAGAAAATATTGACTTGCCAATTAAAAAAATTAATATGTCCGCTATGTGGGTCTACATTTAATTGAAAACACCCAACCCAAAACCCACGGACAAAAACGGGTCGGATGGTGTGATTTGGGTTGTGTATTTTCAGTTTAATGTGGGCCATCATAGCTGACGTGTCAATTTTTTAATTGACACATCAGCATTTTCTTTTCGAAAAATGGAAAAAAATGAAAATTATCTCGAAAAATCAACACAAGGTTGGAAAATATCATTTTTATAACATAAGGATGAGAAATGTCCAAATCAATAAACACAAGGATCAAAAATATGATTGACCCTTTCTTTTCCTAATGGGAGATTTTAGCTTCAAATGAGTGACTGTCATTTTGGCTGAAAAAAAAAAAAACCCCTGATCCTGAGAGGCTCTTGACGATAAAATATTGTCATAGACAAAAAAAATTACAAAGTAAAAAGAAAAAAAAATTTCCAGACTTTGCTAATTGTCTTGCAATGGCTTCCACAAATAACTTTTGAACCGAGTAAGAAGAATGAAAAAAAAACTCAACAATAAAAACCAGAGCAAAGTATCAACCAGAGAGTTATAGTAACTTACTTAGAATTTATGGCCTATATCAGAGGGAGAGGCTTCCAAAGAAACAATAAAAACACATCAATCAGAAAGTAATAGCAAAAATATAGTAAAAAGTAAATAAAATTCAACCATAAAAAGAAAAACAAAACAACTTACGACCCAGAAGTATTAAAAGAGTTTATACTTTTCGTTTAATTTAATACTCCCCCTGTTTCTCAATATATCATCATGATTATTCTTGAGACTGCGCTTCACTGATTGATTTAATCATTCGGCTCCTTGTCATTGCTCTTGTGCTATATAGTCCCAGAATCCAGAGACTGAGTGTTTGAGCCTTATGATCAAACCAAGGTGACTACAACATACACCCCACAACATTTCACAAACATGTACAACGAAGAATTGACACCAAAAAGATTGTAGTAAGTTGTTAGATGGAACTCCCATTGGACGTAATTGAAAAAGTCATATTTTGATTCCTGTAGTATATATAGATATAATATTATAGCAATATTGCTACTCATTACTATAGCAAACCTTAAAGTTAGGTAGTGTCATAAATTGTGGTTACCGGATTTGGACGGATTTTTTGCGTAACAATCGAATGTTGAACATCAAAAGAATGAATAACCAAATGTTGGAACAAAAAGAAAAAAGAATGACCAAATGAAGGTCAAAGAATAATACAAAATAGAATAATGAAACAGCTCCTTTTCAGTAATGGTGAGATACAAATTTGACTCGAGATAGAGCATATAAGTACAAAAAGTTGGGGAAGCTTATCATCAGCTGGTGCAAAAAAAATCCCTCAAAGTTATGCACTTATTAAGCTCGTCTAATTTCCATTCATGATTCATATGCATACCTAAACGCAATAAGACAATACTACTGCTTTGATTTGCCTTTTAAGTTTTGAAGCCAAGACATCGATCATGAACACACATCAGAAGACCACACGGTGGGCAGAACTCACTACATGTCCGATGTTATGCATGCTAGTAAAACGGCGGCTATGTTTTAGGCTAAAGTATAACACGCAAATTGCAAACTAATCGCACCGTTAATTATTGATTTATTGTTTCTTTAGAGGTATAAATTCTTAGCACGATTAGAGTCATTGGAAAACAAATGAAGCCCGGAATAGGTCGGCATGCTTGGGTTGACCTCCAGAGTCAACGAGTAGCTATCTATCCCGACAAGATTGATTAATGCATAACTCTGGAGGAAATGTTCCTCCTTCTGTCTCACAGTATAAGATCTTTTGGATTTTGTATTTTGTTTTAGAATATAAAAATATTTTAGAGTTTTGAGAAGCATTAATTAATTTTTATCATGTTTATCCTTACTTAATTAACTAAAACAAGTTGTATTCCAACCTTGGAATATGTAAAAGTTAGGGTAAATTAATAATTATAATACTCAAATTTAATGAGACTAGATTTATTTAATGTTTTTCTTAAGAGTTGTATAAAAATTTTAAAGATCTTATATTGAGGAACAGAGGGAGTATAATATTGTCATTTCACTGATTAATAATTATTAGTGTCTAAATTAAACATCCATATGTGTAAATAATTATATAGACTAAGATTTTCCAATTAGTACTAATCATATCATTCCGACTTCATTGCCAGAAAAAGTTGGTGAAAGTTTGTACACAAACAGAAAATACCCCACCCATTCTAACAAGTGACTGCTCATCCCACGTGTAACGCACTTTGTCCACTTTTTTGAGAAAGAAGGGATATTTCATAATGGGCATCTTGCAAATATTGAATCTATTATTAAGTAGTAAACCTAAACCCAGATTCTTCTTGATAAGGCAAACTATCATAACTAAATAACATACATAGGAGGGTTAGGTTCACACTTCACACCAATAATAGTTGCAAGATTAGTCATAGAGGATGAATTAATGAGATCTAAATGTCTATGGTTTAATAAACAAAAGATAGAATGACTATCACACACAATGGCTTTATTTTCCACCATTAATATGGGTTCATAAAATCTAGCAGAGAGATTGTTACTTTTTGGAGAAAATGGAGGAAAAGGTGATGATCCCCCCGTATTTGGTGTGCATGTCGTAATAGATGAACGTACAGTGAGCTTGCCTTCACTTTCCACACGCCCACAATCACCCACCACGTGGATTGCTTGATCCGGAAACATCACAAACTACTTAAAATCATACCAAGTGGATTGCTGACTCGGCGTAATTCATCCAATTAAGCCTAATCAACATTTTGGGTGCATGGTGTTGAATGTTGATAAAGCTTCTTTTTTTTTAGTCAAATTTTTTTGGCTTAGTTAGTTAATATGCCATTTTGTAATTGATCAATACAAGATTATCACATGCAGCAGTCTGTGCTCTCCCCACAAACAGCTAAAATCAATCATAGTCACCTGACCAATTCCACTTAAGACGAGCAACACATGGACGCCCCGCAATTTCAGTTGATACTATGTTCAAACCCATAAAAAAAAAGTCACTTGATTCTTCTTAGTGGATTAACGAAAAACACACCCACTGATAAAAAAGGCAGATGTTCCACACTTTTTATTAATTTGCAATATTGCCAAATGATTGTCAGATCATCATGGGAATCCATATATAAAGTAGTGGATGGAGAGGCATCCTATCAAGGGACCAAAATAATGGAGCACAAGTTTGTAAAGGATGTGTACTAGACCTGCATGCCTGAACTTAAAGTTTAAAGGTCATGTTTATCATTTTGGAACTGAAATTTTTATGACAAAAAAACCTCAGTTTGTGTCTTTGTCTTTCTTATTATCTGAAACTAGTGGGTTCTCATCGTTTTCATGGTCTTTTTTTGTTTCTTTGGAATTGTAAAGAATTGCTTTTTCATGGTTAAGAAGAAGGAAGGTTGTTTCTTTTTGTGCAGGTTTTGCAAAAATGCTGTGACTTCTTTCTCTGGTTATTTCCAAGGAACCCTTTTCGCTGCTTTTGTATCTTCTGTTTTTTGATTGGGGTTAAATCCATTTTTGGAACTTGGGTTTTTGTTGGTTATATATGGATATCTCTATCGATATTGTCAATGTGGCATTTGCCGTACCGTTGGTTACATGGATCTTGGTTGATACCATGAAACGGAGGAGGAGGGGTGGCCATTGATTTGCATTGGGAATTCAAGGCAGAGGATGAATCGACAGTTTTTTTTACCACGGTCACTGTTCTTTGCAACGCCATTATTGCCATTATGTACACTGGTTTTGGAATTTATGTGTAGGGCCAAAATAAGATTATCCTCTGCAAATATGTCTACTCATCTGTGACTTGGATTTTAGCAGCTGCGGTTGATTTCTATTCCAAAAACAAAATTCTCAGGGAAGGCAGCGGCTGGCCCATGGTTATTGTTCTTTGGTGGGTCTTCTCCTGCAGTTTTGGTTCCCTTTTCTGTCTCCGTTCGCTTGATTAAACATTTCAGTTCCATTGAATTCCCACATCCCTGGCCTCAAGCTGACATTGTTGATTTTGCTTCCTTGCCTTAATTTGTCAATACTGCTTTGTATCAATGCTCTAACATTTAGTTGCAGAAATAAGAAGCAGGGTGATCTTGAGCACCCATTGCTTCAGGAAGAACATGAACATTTGGTCAGAGACTCGAATAGTTTTACCAACTCCGGAATTTGGAGCAGGCTCACCTTCCAATGGCTAAACCCGCTGTTTAGGAAGGGAAGAAAGCAAATTCTTGAGCTGTCTCATGTTCCTTCTGTTCCTCTATCAGAAACTGCAAAGAATGCTCCCTCATTGCTTGAAGAATCGTCATTTGGGAAAAGGAAAGCGGAGACTACTTTATTGTCAAAAGCCATTTTGTATGCGGTAAACCTGTGGCATTCTTCGGTTACATTTCAAGAGCATGAGAGTCTTGAAATTGTACTCGTGGGAACCAAAGTTACTCAAGAAGCTTCTGCAACTAAGAGAGACTGAGAAAAACTCGCTGACAGAAGATACCTCTACGTACACATGCTCAGCAATAGCTTTCCTCTTCTGGGCCTCACCAACTCTAGTTTCGGTCATTACTTTCGGTGTCTGCATTTTGTTAAAAACACCATTAACAACAGCAACAGTCCTCTCAGCTTTAGCCACTTTCCGGATTCTTCAAGAACCAATTTATAACCTGTCGGAGCTCATTTCCATGATTGCTCAAACCAAGGTCTCAAGAGTTCATAAGAGAAGAAGATTAGGGACAGTAATCAAGGTTCATGGAGCAAAAGTTTATGTTCCTCAGAGGGCCTGGATTCAAACAGGTACCATAAGAGATAATGTGTTGTTCGGCA
Source organism: Turnera subulata (assembly GCA_028386065.3). NCBI lineage: Eukaryota > Viridiplantae > Streptophyta > Magnoliopsida > Malpighiales > Passifloraceae > Turnera > Turnera subulata. The sequence goes on along the minus strand of JAKUCV010001759.1, from coordinate 57,434 downwards.
AGGATATGGATAAGGATTTTTACGAGATAAAGTTTTAGAAGGATGCGCTTTGAACCAGGATGTTGAGATGTGGGGGTAATGGTGATTTGACCGTGGTGGGAGAGAGAGGTATAAACTTGAGTGGAGGACAAAAGCAGAGAATTCAACTTGCAAGAGCTGTCTATGGTGAGATGCAGATGTTTACGTCCTAGATGACCCGTTCAGTGCTGTTGATGCACATACTGGAACCCATTTGTTTAAGGCAAGCATTTCACTTAGGCGTGTTGGCATTCTTAAGGTGATTGGGACATTTTAAAAAGGAGCGTGGAAGAAGAAGATGGAACATAGATGTGTAGAGTATGGATTTCGAGTTAAACAGCTTTTTCAATTCCTGACATGTCTCTGACAATTTATGTTTTCTTGCAGTCATCAATGGACCAGAGTACAGTTGATACAGACATTCCCTACAGATTAGCTGGATTAGCATTTGCACTGATTCGGCTTTTAAGCATAATTTATTCTTATGTCTCAAGTTGCGTGGCAAATTTTCCTTCTCTTTCTGTTCATTCTTGGAATCTCTATATGGTATCAGGCAAGTCAAAGACAAATTTCAACCTAATCTTCTTTCTTCCGCTTATGATTAGAGTTTTTAGTAAATTAAAGACTGGAAAGCATAGCACTGGCGCAATATGCATGTTACTCGGAAAAGAGATCTCCTGAGGGGAAGATCAAAATTGTAAATCCTCATCAAATATGCTGCAAAATTCAATAAAGCAACAGAAAAATGCATTTACAATTTATTGTATTACAATCTTGTTCTTACTTTCCCATAATTTGCAGGCTTACTACATCTGCATTACCACAGCCAGAGAATTGGCCAGGATGGTTGGAATCAGAAAGGCCCCCATCTTGCACCACTTTTCAGAATCCATTACTGGGGCAACAACTATTCCTTGTTTCAAACAGGAAGAAAGGTTCTTGATGAAAAACTTGCCTTTGATCAATGATTATTCTCGCATTGTCTTCCACAATTCAGGCACAATGGAATGGCTGTGTGTTCGGATCAATTTTCTCTTCAACCTGGTGTTCTTCCTTGTACTAATAATCTTGGTGTCTCTTCCAAGGTCAACCATAGATCCCAGTAAGTACATTCAATCTCTCATTATTATTAACAAAGCAGCTAAAGCAAGCATGCACACAATCAGACTGGAATATGAAGAGTTTTATATATGTAGCACAAGTAGTCTCACTGCCTTATTGAGTGCAATGATAGGAAGATTTTAACCTGCAAACTGAAAAACGAAATCAATTCTCCTAGTTAAATTACATTAGTTCGTCTAAAAAGCATTGGGCCTATAGTATTCTGTAATGAAATTGCATTAATTTTGATTTACTAATTCAAATTTTTCATAAGAAATAAAGTAAAATAAGGAAAAGTTCATTACAACTTGTTTGTGTAGGCATGCGTTTTCTAAATTTTGAGAAAGATAGATATATCTATCTTGCAGAGAAGTGTAATCCTAGTTCTCTTTGGTTAACTATTAATTTCACTATGGAGGCTGAATCTACATAATGCCAAGTGTTCCCCTCCACTGTAGAATTAGATGCATGAGTGCTTCAAGTAAACCACTTTATTTGCTGACTACTAATTCCTTTTGGTCGGCTCTCAGTTTTGGCAGGGTAGGCAGCTACCTATGGTTTAAATCTGAATGTTCTTCAGACTTGGGTGATATGGAACATGTGCAACGTTGAGAACAAAATGATATCAGTTGAAAGAATTCTTCAATTCAGTAACATACCTAGTGAAGCTCCACTAATAGTTATTGAAGGCAATAGGCCAAAGCCTGAATGGCCAGTGAATGGTAAAGTTGAGCTTTTAAACCTATCCGTCCAACAAGGTCCTTCTCTTCCAATGGTTCTCATAGGGATAACCTGCAAATTCCCAGGAGAAAAGAAAATAGGTGTCGTTGGCAGAACAGGGAGTGGAAAATCTACTCTGATTCAAGCTCTATTCAGGGTAGTTGAGCCATCAGGAGGAAAGATTCTTATTGATGGACTGGATATATCCCACCATAGGCTTGCAGGATTTGAGGTCTAGGCTTGGTATAATTCCTCAAGATCCAACGTTGTTCCAAGGAACTGTGAGGACCAATCTGAATCCACTGGGTCAGCATTAAGATCAAGAAATCTGGGAGGTAAGAGACTAAAAGTCAAAGCTTTACTTCGTTTATGACAGGAGCAAAAAGTCTTACAAAGCCATATATTTTTCAGGTTCTCAACAAGTGTAGACTTGCAGAAATTGTTAGGCAGGATCAAAGGCTTCTTGATGCACCAGCTACTCGTTTGTTCTTTCTAGAATAATCTGGACACATTTTCTCTTCTTTTGTTTCTAGAATGTAAGGTTGGACAGAGGCAGCTGGTTTGTTTGGCTAGGGTGCTGTTAAAAAAAGAGGAGGGGATATTGGTACTAGATGAGGCCACAGCTTCTGTTGATACCGCAACAGGTAATGTGATTCAGGAGACAATAAGAGAAGAAAGTAGCAAATGCACGGTGATCACTGTGGCACATGGAATACCCACTGTCATTGACAACGACTTGGTATTGGTTCTTGATGAAGGTACGCAAAATTTCCCTATAAGAATCAAAGTTTTCTGCTTTAAAGAATAGAAATATGCTAAAAGTTGTCACAGCTAAATGCTAGTACAAGAGAAATATCCTAGAAACTGGAATTTGCAAAAATAACAAATTGAGCCATATGAGCTATGTGCAAAAACACAATAAGCACCATATGATCATTAATTCCCAGACGAAGATCAAATCAAGAGTAAGAACGGGAAAAGATAGAGCAGAAATATGGTTTGATAACACATCACGAAAGGATGGGAAAATGAAATGAAGCGGGGCTTTCTAAACAGTTGCATTTGGGGAGAAGCAACACATCACGAAAGGATGGGAGGACAAACAATTGATTCTGAAGAAGATCCTCAGTGCATCCGGAAGCCTTACATACATGTACCTCAGGAATTACAGTGTCTCGGCTCGTGATGAGCACTGTAATTTTAGAGGATTTATAAAAATTTTTTATAATTTAAGGACTTAATTAATTTGAATAATGATAAATAGGACTATAACAAACATTTAAGATCATTTGAGGTCATTTGAGGGACCAAAATTTTTCTATTTAACATCCAAAATTGACAAAGGACTTATTTAATATAACTAATAAAAGAAATAAGACTTGATTGAAGATTTTTTAAATTTTGTGGTGACAACTAGGAAGGCTTTTTGTGGTGTTGGCTGTGTTGGCCTGTGTGCTGGTAGCATTCTGTGCTCAGTCGGCTTTGGGCGTAAGCTGTAACATGTTGGGTTGGGTTCTAAGCATGGAGAGTTGAGTTGAGTGCCTGCCTACCCGGTGGATATTCTTGCGAAGCAGCTGTAGATCGCGATCGATGTTGCAGTCACAATTGCAAGTATTTTGGTGTTTCCAGGTTTTGGTTTACATCTCTGCCAGTAATTAACTAATTAATGGATGTACACATGAGATTCTTTCTTATATAGCACTGAAAGAAATAAAAGCATTCTTTGAACACAAAAGTTTGTTTATTTTATTTGTTGTTATCACAGAACGCAGCAAATAATAATATGCATGGGGGAAGCGAATTTCAAGTGTCTCTTGCCCCTTATTAGCAATTTGTTTGTTGTGTTTGATATGTTCTTGTGCTAATGGTATTGGTAGTACCCGTACTATTTACAAAAAAAAAAAAAAAGAAAAGGAATGGGGATGATAGTGGTGGTGACTGTCGGACTTGTTGGACAGAATTAAAAATTAAAAATATAAATGTTGTTTAATTTAGAAAAGAGATTGATAAAAAAATTATTAAAAAATTTAACAATGAGGCCTGTTTGAGAAATGAAAAACCCAATGAAAAAAATAAGAAAGAAGATTGTAAATGCATTGGGATGTAACCACGTCGTTTGGTAGTATTGTTACTTGTCCGGTTGCGGACAGCTTGCCACGTTAACAGTAACAGGTACCTGATCCGAAATTTGCGATTGGCCCGCCCATAAAGATCTAAGATGTCATAAGTATAACTAGGGGTGTAAACGAGCCGAGTCGAGCCGAGTAGTGCCTTGCTCGACTCGAGCTCGTTAAGGAATTCCAAGCTCGAGCTTGTATATTTGAACTCGAGTTCGAGCTCGTTAGATTTTGCCATTACTCGAGCTCGGCTCGTTAAGGCTCGTTAAGTAGTGGTTTGCTTCGGTAGCTAGATCTCAACTCGACAGAGCTCGTTAACGCAAGCTCGTTTAAGCTCGTTTAAGCTCGATTAATGTTAAATAGACATTCAAAAAAATTTAAACACTCCAATCCAAATTCCAAATATAACTAAATTGTTAATACAGGTAAACCCTTGAGGAAAAGTACCGAATGTTAAAAAATTGGTAAACACTTAATGAAAGATAAGCAAAAAAATTTCTACAAAATACTCCATGAATGAACCATTGCAACAAGCTCCAACACCATGGCAATAAGCTCCAGCAGCCTACAATACAAATGAATGAAAGTGTTAATACTTAACAATATAAAAGCATAACTGCATGAATGAAAGTGTCATTATGTTAATCAAGAGTTGAAGTTGAACATGGAACCAATCCTAAGGGATATGATGAAACACATACAGATTCAATGACTAAGATGCAACATAGCCATCCCTATGGATATAATACATGCATTCTATGCCAAGTGTATGTATAAATCAAAGAAGTTCATTGTCTTTCAGTTGTGGCAGCAAATATCCTTGGTTCAGTTTCAAGCACTGACAGTTAAATTCCTCTAAAATCTAAATTAGTGTCGGAATAACAAGCCAACAATAAAGGAGCAAAAGATAAAGTAAACATAAAACCAGCTTTGAGGTTTGATGGAGGGAGTGATGCGAGATATGATGGACTGGATTCTGCACAGGCATAAATTCAGCATTTCTTGATCAAGAATATAAGATGACAGACAAGTAAAGTCTTCTACCAATAGAATCCGACATGAACAAAAAATTTTAGAGTGGCAATGAAGTTGTAAGATGACAGACAATAAGTAAGGTCTTCTACCAATAGAATTCGACATGAACCAAAAAATTTTAGAGCGGCAATGAAGTACGATGACCCACAACATGTAATGTAAGTAAGGTCTTCTACCAATAGAAAGATCGACTTAACCACCAAATTTCTACAGCTAGCAGACATGGAAGAAACAGTGTAGCATCCTACCTCTACATCCATGTTGCATCATCCAAAGCTTACAAAACTTTTTGTAATTGAGTATCCGGGAAATCTGAACACTACAATAGTAGACAAGAGAACATTATTGCAAGTCACAACTCATGACTGTCAATTGCACTGCAATTAATTTTTTTTTAGTAAGGAACGAAAATAGCAATAATGGTGCGAACACTTACATCTATATAAAGGATTCATAAGCCAGCACATGCAGGAAAACTGACAACCATATCCTCCAAAGGAGCAAAAAGCTTCGGAAGAATCCTATAACCTTTGTCTTTGAAGTCTGGAAAAAGGAAATATTGGTCAACAACAAATTACTCTCGTATAAAGATTCACTGGGGGATAAAACAAGAGAGGCAACAAAAAAAAAAAAGAGTATACTTGTAACGGTGGTAACTGGTAAGTAATGCAATCCTTCAAATAAATAGACTATTTGTGACTACATGCCATCAAAACGCAAGTCGGCCATGTCCTTTTTAAAATCATCATCATCAGCAGCCTCCTTCCACACCCTGCAGAATTAAGGACAATTAAATGACTGCAGAATTAAGTGAACATTACTTAGTATATGTTCATTTAAATACAAAGGAAATGATTAGATAACTCACTTAACCGCGGTCTCATATGACTCTATCAAAAACCTGCAGTCAAGCTTCCTTTACGCTTCCTCCACGAAGCTATCGAACATGGTGTCGTAAACTCGTAATCTGTCCTAACTAAACAAAAACAAAATGACAAAAACATCGAAGCCATAAAAAGTTAACAAGATTGGCTGGTGGATCCAGCAAAATGTTTCTATTAAGAGCTATATAATAAGCAGATTTACTAGAAAAACAGAGAAGCGAACATGAGAAGAGCGAGTACCTGTTGATAATGGGTTTCTAAATGGAGCCAAAGCACAACCACAAAATTTCCTTCAAGAGGCCACGCACGAATCCGAGGAACTTAGATTGGGGACAAAAAGAGAGAGATAGAGAGAGAGAGGACTTGGCGAGGGAGATTACGGTGGTGGTGGGCTATGGTGAGCCACCGCCGAGGTGGTGGCCGGCGATGGATGGGTGTTTGGGTGATTGGGTTTTGTCGTGGAAATGGCAAAGAACTAGGGTTTGAAAGTTTCAGATTGGGACTTTTTTTTTGTCTAGGTTTAGTTTAGTCGATGTTTTTGGACAATGGAGACGATTAGTTTACTTAGTAAATTTGTCTTCTTTTTTTTTTGATCGTGTCTGTCATATTTTAATTTAATTTATTTTTAATTTTAACTTTTATTTAAATTTTTGGGCTTAAGAATGACATGACCCAACTTTTTACCCAAAGCCCATAACATTATATTGTGTCAAATGGCCCAACTTTTTACCCAAACATAAGGCCCATATCATCATATTATGGCAAAGCTCGATAAGGCTCGCGAGCTTCACGAGTCGAATACTGGTAAGCTCGAACTCGGCTCGATAGCCTTTCAAGCTCGACTTGAGCTCGACTCGAGCTCGATAAGCACGAGTCGAGTTCGAGTAGCTGCCGAGTCGATCCCGAGTAGCTCGCGAGTAGCTTGACTCGCTTACACCCCTAAGTATAACATAAGAAATGTTAAGGCGATTTTATTTACTTTCGTTTAGACAAGAAAATGATGGTTATGTGATCAAATCCCTGCAGAATGAAATATAAAAAGAATGTATAGCTTCTTAATTATTCTGTGTAACCAAAAACGAAATAGTATTTTAAAATCCATCCTAGAATTTTCTAGTATGTTATTCGTCTCTTTTTTCTATTAAAAGGTATAATCATCACAAATTTCAACCTGTTACCTGGATAGAAAATTTCTTTTGATTTTAGAGTACCAGATCAGCTTCAATATTTAATAATCCATATTACAATTGACCCACCCGGCAAAAAACTTTTGCAGCATAACATGGCATTCCCTTTTTTCTTTTTTTTTTTTGGTGTCGTTTGAAAGGTTAATTTGATGACCCACTTTTCCTTTTTATTACCATATCCAGCGTGCATTTTTGTAACACGTGACTGTCCATCAAATTTCAAGCTCAGTATTTTTTTTTGATTTTGTAATTAGAAGTAATTTGCAACCTAAGAACCACTCAAATTAATCCCTAATTCTCGAGTTGGAGCCAAAAAAAAAAAGGAGATAGCAAATTCGTGAAGAGAATTACACTTCAAGACGAATATATGTCAATACTTTCAGTCAAACAATAAATCATAGACCAAACTCGCACTTAATTGGTTCAAGTAATTAAGCATTTTAATTATTTCAAGCAAGATCTCAAATTTGGATTTTGTGAATAGAGGATCGAAATCAGACACATTTATCTCTTAATTAACAAATCTTAAGTGGTTCAAGTGATTCCATATTTATTTATTTTCTTCAAAGCCAAGGGTTCGAGTTTTCTGAATGGAAAGAAAAAAAAAATTAATTTTCTGTTCATTGAGTAGCATTATAGTCAAAATTACCAGATGCAAGTGTCCAACTAGCGGAAATATAGAGGGCAGAGGAAAAGGTGGAAGGAAGGTGAAAGTAGTAGACGCGTTGATAGTTTTGACCAATGATGAATCAAGTGGGCGATAGGGAAAGAGAGCAAGCAACATCCCATGTACCGACAGCCGTATGGTCCTAGTCAGCAATACCATTTTTTCAACTTCCTTTCTCTTCGTAATGGAATTTCCTCCTTTTTTTTTGCTCAAAAAAAAAGAATTTCCTCCTTTTTCTTCTCTATTTAAAAAGATATAATTTCTGGAGAACAAGAAAAAAGAGTAACACTGACTACTACTAGTACTCTAGTAGATCCAAAAAAAGTACTCTAGTAGATCCAACAAGGCTTGCTGGAGCCCATTTAATTAGCTGTTTTGTGGGTGTGAATAAAAGAAATGGTGAGTCAGGGTAACAATTTTGACCAAAACATTGAATATATGGCACATCACATGTTGCCTCGCCTCCTAAATAATATTGTTGTGTTCTGGGAGGCTAAATATAGAAGAGTTTAGACCCATACAACAGAATGAAGGGTAACACTTGGACGAGAAAAAAGAAAAAAGAAGAGTTTACCTTCCCATATTCCTGATCCACGCCTTTAGAAATGTTAAATTGTGTGAAAGCAATCGTCCAAATCTTTGCCCCAACTAATCTGAATTTGATCTATTTATGGTGGGTGAGTGTCCTAATAAGAAATTTTTAACCTACAAGAGGACTCCAACATAAAAGTGCAGAACCAAGTTGTTTAGATTTCAATTGTATCCTTATTATTAAATAACATGCAAAAAATTAGCTCTGTGCTGTCTTGGTCTCCTCCACCACCAGATTTTTACAAACTGAATACTGATGCTGCTCTGTCCACTGCCCAAGACTCTCACCATGTTGGCTTTGGAGCTATTATCCGTGATGAACATGGAGAATTTATGGCTGGTTGTTCAGTGTGCCTCAATGCTAAGTTCAGTCCTCTTATAGCGGAAGCTATTGCTCTTAAGACTGGTTTGGCTCTTGCTCTGGATGCTGGTCTTTTCTCACTACTTGTTGAATCTGACTCAAAGACCTTGATAGACGCAATCAAACAGACAACGCTGGATGATAACTCCTATTTTGGTTTAGCTGTAGCCGATATTAAGGCGTTAGCATCTAAGTTATCTGTTTCTAGGTTTTCTTTTGTTAAGCGCACTGCGAATAATGCCGCTCACTGTATGGCTAGATTCGCTTTAGGTTGTTGCCAAGACATGTACTGGCTGGAGGATGCCCCTGCCTTCAGGGCGGATCTAGAAAAAAATTTTCGAGGGGGCCAAAATATACTATTTTTTACATTAATAGGGACTGAATTGTATTGTATGTGTAAAAATGGAAAAAATAGAAAAATATAGTCGTTGCTAGGACCAAGGTTTTGAAAACCGGACCGGCCATTGAACCGGCGAGGGGGATGTTCAAGGAAAACCGGGGTTCAACCGTTTTATTAAAATATATTAATTTTTTAAGAAAACGGTCAAAATATATTCATTATAATAATTTTATGGTCAAAATTGAAGTCATTCTCAATATATACTAAAACTTATGTAAAGAAAACACTAATTTGTAATAGTTTAGTTGGTTAATGACTTTAAATATTGTTAGGAGGTCAAGGGTTCAAGTCTTACTCTCACCATTTTTAAAACTTTTAAATGAAAAAAAGAGGTTCAACCGGTAAAAAAACTGGTAAAAACCGGCCGACTCGTTAAAAACCGTAAAAACCGGCCGGTTCAAAACGGTTATGTAACAGGGGGTTTTTTCTAGTGAACCGGACCAGAACTTGGCTGAAAAGGTGGTTGAACCGGTTTAACCGGACGAACCGGTCCGGTTTTGATAACCTTGGCTAGGACTCGAGCCGGGCCAAACGTGTATAATGCAAGGAGCCAACCACCAAGCTACCTAGCAATTTATAAATACTTATTATAATATATATACAAAAATACATTCTAGGGCGGGCCTGGCCCCCCCCTTGCTCCCCCTATATCCGCCTCTGCCTGCCTTTGTGCAGGAGACCATAATCCAAGACCGAACGTTTATGCAATAATATGGACTTTCTGTTTATCAAAAAAAGTTGAGCTAGGTTGGTATATATGAAAGATGCACATTTTGGTGGGGCAAATGGTTTTGGGTTAGGAAAAAAAAAATCCTAGAGGCATTCTTTAGGTTTTTTTTTCTTTTTTTTCTCATGCTACTAGTCACACAACACACAACTTGGTGGAGACATATGTAGTGATATATATAAGTGATGGATTAATTACTTTTTAACCATCTGAATTTTTGGTGAAACGGATTTAACTACCTGAACTAAAAAAATTAAGATAGAAGTACCTCTAACTTTGTTTTTTTTAAGATTTAACCACTTAAACTAAAAAAATCAGGATAAAGGCACCTCAAGCTTTATTTTTATAATATTTAACCACCTGAACTAAAAAATCAGGATAGTGTTAGCCCAAATAGGCATGTTTAGGTCATCAGATAGAGGTATCGGTATTTATGTAACTCCCCATAAAAGATTATTAGTATTTATGTAACCTATCAAGCATATTTTATAAGAATTTTAATAAGCAACAACAACTAGTTTAATATTATCGGAAAGCTATAATCATAGAGTGAAAATAATTAAGATAGACAAGAAAATAAAGAAAAAAATAAGGAATGGGAAGAAAAAAATTGTTTTGGTATATAAAAGTTAAAACTTACATGTAGAAAATACTTATATGATTTTGAAACTTTTGTGGTTGTGTGTGTGTCTTGTTTTTGGAGGTTTTTAAATTGTTTAGTACAAAAGGTTTGTAAGTTGGAGAGCATTAATACTTTCTAACAGTTTGTAATTTCGGGAGGACAGGGCACAAAGAGGAGCAAAGCTGTCTACAACGTTTGTAACAAAGAAAGATGGCGACGGTAATTTGCATTTAAACCAAAATTAACTGAAATTCGGAAACGATATCTTCTAATTTTTTTTTTTTTAACAAAGAAAGATGGCCACGGTAATTTGAATTTAAACGAAAATTAATTGCATATCGAAAAATTTGGAAAAATATCTTAATTTTTTTTGGTAACAAAAAAGATGGCGACGGTAATTTGCATTCAAATCAAAATTGATTGGATATCGAAAAATTTGGAAAAAAATATCTTCAAATAATTTATTGTTCTAAAGATAGAATATCTGGTATAAATATAAGCATTATAATTAAGAAAAACAATCTGGCTGCAAACGCGGAATGCATGGAAAGTGTAAGTCATGCATGTAGGGATTGTGCTCATCAGGTTTGTTTTTTTTTAGATGAAACAGTCACATTTATTGATGTAGTTGCAAACAGTCCCGACTAAGAGGGCCCATTAACACAGGAGGGGGATCCTCTAGCCAGTACATATTATCAGAACATGAGAGAGCAAACTTGGCAAGACAGTGAGCAGCCTGATTGGCCTCACGAGGAACAAAAGAAACTGACGGGAGTTGCAGAGAGGATATGAGACCACGAATATCATCTACAATAAAACCTTTAGGGCTGATATCCCGCATTCCTTTTTTGTGTATCGCATCCACCACAACCTTGCAGTCAGATTGCACATGAAACCGGAAAAACCCACAGTGAGAAGCAAAGGAAATACCCGCTTTTAGTGCCATCGCTTCAGCTAGAGCAGGGTCAGGCTTCCCTTTAACATGTAAGGAACAACCCGCCATAAAGTTACCACAATCATCTCTGACAACCACTCCCAGGCCAACACTTGAATGTGAGTCAGAGAGGCTAGTGGCAGCATCAGTGTTTACCACATAAGAGTCTTTTGGCGGGGAATGCCATACTGGAACAGAAACCTTGGGATGCGAGGTAACACTAGTCAAGTGGGAGCTTGACACAGAGGACCCATATTGGGAAGAGTTGTTAATAACCTGCATCACATTGTCAACTGAAGGGACTCCCAGGCCATGAACAAACTGATTACGAAGGTACCATATCGCCCACATCTTAGTTAATACTTCAAGCCATAAAGAGAGGGGGAACCTTTGGAGGAAGTACGGCAAGAATAAGTCCATTGGAACAGCCTCCTGACAGATAGATGATAATAGAGGTTTCCACTCTTTCCAGAGTGGGCGAAGCCAGGCACACAGGAAAATAGCATGAAATGATGTCTCAACACAACGACCACATAGAGGACAAATACCTTCACGAATCACCTTTTTCTTGACCAAATTTGCTTGGGAAGGTAAAATATCATGAAAGAGGCGCCATGCAAAGACCTTGATCTTATTCTGAATAGGTAAGTGCCATAAATTTTTCCAAAAGGAGCTCAGTGGGGAAGGCTGAGATGAAGAGCAACCAGCCTCAGAGGTTTGATGGAAAAAGTGAGAATACACCCAATAAGCTAAGCGGACAGTAAATTGACCATTAGAGGAATAAAACCAGGATAATCGGTCCTGTCGCTCTAAAGAACCACACGGGAGTGAGAGAATAGCATCCACCTCGTGCGAAAGAAAAAGAGTTCGTAAAAGCGACTCATTCCAATGAAGAGAAGTAGGAAGGAATAAGCCCGCCACAGACAGGTTCCCAGCAGAATAGCGAGTAGGGGATGCCGATTTGAAAAACCATGGAATTGGAATCCATGGGTCTTGCCAGACATCAATAGAGCACCCGTTACCAACCACCCAAATGAGTCCCAACTGTAAACAGTCACGTGCGCCCCAAATACTCCTCCATAGATAGGATGGTTTTCTTCCCAATGAAGCTTCAAGGAAGGATGATGTTGGGAAGTACTTAGCTTTGAGAAGGCGGTTGCACAAGGAGTCACTCTGTGACGAGACGCCATCCTTGCTTAGCAAGCATGGCCTTGTTAAAGGCGAAAAGATTCCTAAAGCCAAGGCCACCTTCTGATTTCGGTCGGCATAATTTATCCCAAGACATCCAGTGCAGTTTGTGTCTATTAATATTATCACCCCACCAGAATCGGGCCATTAGTTGAGAGAGCTGATGACACAGATTTTTTGGCAATTGAAACACATTCATAGAATAGGCAGGAATTGCTTGAACTACCGATTTAATCAATACTTCCTTGCCAGCTTTAGAGAGCAGTTTCCCCTTCCACCCTTAAGCCTTTTCCAGACTTTATCTTTCAGACTTTGGAAGGAAGCCATTCGATTGGGACCAATAAAGGTTGGAAGCCCTAAGTATCGCTCATTACGGGCTTCGTGAGGAATCTGTAAACGCCATAGGATGCCAGTCTTGAGATCATTGTCACAATTGGCACTAAACATCACTGACGATTTGTCAATATTCACCCTTTGGCCTGAGATGCATGGTTTCATAGCATTGAAGAATGGCATGGAGGCATTTCGCATTAGAGAGGGTAGCCTTGATGAAGAAGAGACTATCGTCGGCGAAAAAGAGGTGGGAAATCAAGGGTCCACCCCTACATGCCGACATAGCCTCCAAAGAACCCTGTGCAACAGCTGATTGAATTAAGGAGGATAACACTTCAGTGCAAAAAAGAAAGAGATAGGGTGACAAAGGATCACCCTGTCTCAATCCATGCTGGGATGAGAATGGGCCATATACACCACCATTAAGCTTTATCGAGAAAGAAGTGGTAGATATACACATATGATATGAATCCATTTCAGCCAAGTGTCTGAGAAACCCATAAGGCGAAGGACTCTGATTAGGAAATCCCAATGTACACGATCGTAGGCTTTTGAAATATCAACCTTAGCAGCCAGGAAAGCCCATTTACCCTTCTTATTAGACCTCAACGAATGTGTAAGCTCATGAGATATAATAATGTTATCTGTTATTAACCGCCCCTGGACAAAAGCTGATTGACTGTCTGAGATCAAAGAGGGAAGATAATCCTTAAGCCTATTAGCCAAGACCTTGGATAAGATTTTATACAATACGTTACACAGGCGGCTAATCGGCCTGACATGAGTCATGGAGTCCACGTTTCTTATCTTTGGAATGAGGACCAGTGAGGTGTGATTTAGACCATCAGGGAGGGAGCATGACATGAGACAGTCTCGGATGGCAGTGACAATATCGTCACCTATAACAGGCCAGAATTTTTGGAAAAATCCAGGTGTCATGCCATCGGGCCCTGGAGATTTCATAGGATGCATTTGGAAAACAGCCTGTTTGACTTCGTCAGCAGACAAAGGACGAATGAGATCAGTATTAATAACATCAGTAACCCTGCATGGTATAAGGTGTTCCCAATCCATAGATAAGTGAGGTGTGGTAGGACATGAAAATAACTCCATGAAGAAGGATACAGCCATAGCTCCCATGCTAGCAGGATCAGTTTCCATTGAGCCATTCTCCTTTCTAAGTTGGTGAATAAGGACTTTCTTCCTTCTTCCTGAAGCAACATGATGGAAAAATGAAGTGTTTTGGTCACCCTCAGTCAACCAATGAGCTTTTGCTCGTTGTTTCCACATCAACTCCTCAGATAATAATAGATCATAATATGTCTTTGCAGTGCATTACATCGATGAAGATTATCAGACCTGCAGGGAGATACAGCAAGTTTGTCTAACTGACATCGAATAGAACGAAGCCTCCGCTCACATTGCCAAACACATTGATATTCCAAAGAAAGGGTCTTGGCTGTCGAATCAATTTTCTGCATCACTTCCGTCATACTCGCTGCTTTTGAGGAAAGGTTCCAACCATTCTTGACTTGATCAACACATTGTGGATTGGAAAGCCACATGGCTTCAAATCTAAAAGGTTTGGGATGGTATTGTCTTCGAGCAGAGGGTTTACCATTAAGGTAAAGGCAAAGAGGCAGATGATCTGAAGGGCTAGGCATGAAGTGTTCAACTGTGGCTGATGGAAATAAAGAGCACCAGGATGGAGTGGCAACCACTCTGTCCAATCCTCAATTTGAATCCAAACCAAACAGGCTAAATAATAAATAGGAATCAGGCTAAATAAAAAATAGTAATCGCAATATTCAATACTCTGTAAGTGTAACTATTCTACCCTACCCCCACCACATTCGTTTCTTTCTATCAAAAATTTACTATTATCTTGGTGGTATGTTGTGTGTAGTGATTGAAGGCGGGAGCGTGGGTTCGAATCCCAGGTTCTACAATTTACTTATTTACCTTATTTTTAACTACATTCCTCCTAATCTATATATCAATATGAATAATTTTGGCCCAAATTCTGTAACTTAATTTGTGCACCAAAATTAAGAAAATAAGAGTCAAATACTCAACAACGTCCTGTTTGGCACCTGAATCATTTGTTGGGATGACCTAGACACAGTTGATTTTGAATGAAAAGGGATGAGAGAGAATAATGACGCAGTTAGATGAAAAACAGAAAAAGACAAAGCCACGGGCTCATTAGTCAAGTGGGTCCCTCATATGCCATTAAGGTAAAAAAATAATCATTGGAGTCTCAGTTTCTGTGTGGTGATGTAAATGACTACTATTTATCCTATTTTTAAAACAAAAACTTTTACAGTTGGCCTGCTATTGTGGTTAAGGAATCCACCCACCCATAATACCCACCAACTATATTTTTTAAGAATCTTACTAATAAGCAACCACAACAAGTTTGATATTATCCGGACAAGAAAAAAATTGTTTTGGTATATAAAAGTTAAAACTTACATGTAGAAAAAACTTATATTATGCGGCTGTGTGTGTCTTGTTTTTGGAGGTTTTTAAATTTTGATTGAAGAGAACATAATTATTTAGTACAAAACGTCTGTAGGTTGGGGAGCACTAATACTTTCTATCAGTTTGTAATTTCGGGAGGACAGGGCACAAAGACGAGGAGCAACCTTGTCTACAACGTTTGTAACAAAGAAAGATGGCGACGGTAATTTGCATTTAAACCAAAATTAATTGCATATCGAAAAATTTGCAAATAATATCTTCTATTTTTCCTTTTTTAACAAAAAGATGGCGATAGTAATTTGCATTTAAAACAAAATTAATTGCATATCAAAAAATTTGGAAACAATATCTTCTATTTTTTCTTTTTTTAACAAAAAAAGATGGCGATGGTAATTTGCATTTAAACCAAAATTATTTGCATATCGAAAAATTTGGAAATAATATCTTCTAATTTTTTTTAATTAAGAAAGATGGCTACGGCAATTTGCATTCAAACCAAAATTAACTGCATATCGAAAAATTTGGAAACAATATCTGCCGTTTTTTTCAATTAAGAAAGATGGCGGTGGTAATTTGCATTTAAACCAAAATTTATTGCAAATCAAAAAATTTGGAAACAAGATCTTCTATTTTTTAAACAAAAAAGATGGCGACAGTAATTTGCATTAAAATCAAGATTAATTGCATATCGAAAAATTTGGAAACAATATCTTCCAGTAATTTGTTTTACTAAAAATAGAATATCTCGTATAAAGATAAGCATTATAAGAAAACAATCTGGCTGCAAACGCGGGATGCATGAAAACTGCAAAGTGTAAGTCATGCATCTAGGCGAAGATTGTGCTCATCAGGTTGTTTCTTAGAAGTCTGAATCAAAGCAACCACGCTAAATCAAATAAGTAATCGCAATATTCAATACTCTGTATCTATCCTACCCTACCCCACCACATTCGTTTCTTTCTATACATGATACATACACATACACACATCAATATATATTTCTTTTCTTCTTTTTTTTTTATTTTCAACCTGAACTGTGCGCACTCTATTTAGACTGGGATAAGTACTTGGCGAGTCCTAAACCTCAAACTCTAAATCCCAAAAATCAAAACCCTAAACCCCAAATTTTAAACCTTAAATCTTAAACCCCAAATACTAAACCTCAAACCCTAAATCCTAAAATCCTAAAATTCTAAACTCTAAACCCTAAAAATCCTAAATCTTAAACTCTAAACCCCAAATCTTAAACCTTAAACCCTAAACTCTAAACTTAAGATTTAGAGTTTTAGGGTTTGAGGTTTTGGATTTAGAATTTAGGATTTTAGAGTTTAGGTTTAGGGTTTTAGAGTTTAAGGTTTAGGATTTAGGGTTTAGAGTTCAGGATTCGGGGTTTAAAATTTAGGATTAGGGTTTTGGAGTTGGATTAAAGTTTAGAGTTTTAAGGTTTTATGATTTAGGGTTTACTATTTAGGCTTTAGGATTTAGGTTTAGGATTTAAGGTTAAAGATTTGGGGTTTAGGGTTTAAGGTTTAGGATTTGAGATTTACAGTTTATGATTTAGGGTTAGGGTTAGGATTTTGTATTTTTAGGGTTTAGAGTTTAGAGTTTTAGGATTTTAGGATTTAGGGTTTAGAGTTTGGAGTTTAGTGTTTAGGGTTTCGGATTTATTGTTCAAGATTTGGAGTTTAGGATTTTAGAATTTGAGGTTTAGGATTTAGTGTTTGGGGTTTAGGATTTAGGATTTGGGATGTAAGGTTTAGGATTTAGGGTTTAAGGTCTAGGATTTAAAGTTTAGGATTTAGTATTTTAAAAATGTAGATAAAAGGTACAATTGTCTTAAAGAAAAAAATTATTATTATTACTCTAATATTTTGCTCTTTTAAAATGCTTATAATATAAATTCATAACAATTATTGTTTTTAAAAGGATATATGCAAATTAAATGCATATTATCCAGTGCTCATGGGCACTCGTTAGCAAAACCAATAGATTTTTTAGAATTTAAGGACTTAATTAATTAAAATTAAAATTATAGGACTCAATATTAAGGGATAAAAAATTATTTAGGACTCATTTGAATCACTAATAAATTGCTTAGGACTCAAATATATATTTTTTAAGTTATAGGACTTGATTGAAAAATAAAGTAAAGGTTTAGGACTCGTACTTATCCCATTTAGACTTTGGACAATATTCATGTTGTCAAATTCAATGTCGAATGGGATGACCTCAGACCAGTGTCAAAATTGTAAATAAAGACACAGTTAAATGGAAAAGGAATGAGAGAGGGAGAGGATGACCCACACCCACTTAGATGAAAAAAGAGAAAAAAAACAGAACCACGGACGAATTAGTTAAGTGGGCCCCACACTTGCAATAGAGGAAAGAAATTTAATACTACTTGCCGTCACGTTGGAATGCCTCAATTTCTGTGTTGTTAAATTAAAAAATATATATATATATATATATTTCTTTTCTTTTCTTTTCTTATTTACAACTTGAACCGGATTTCATATGAATGTGGGGTCTCTCACTCATCACCATTCCTCTTACCCTCCTCCTTACCCTGTCCAACTCCGCCACCAACAACCTCCTTCTTCCTCTCTTCTTCTTTATTAGAGTTTTCAGATCATAAAAAAAAAAAAAACTCTTCCAATGATTTCATTTGAATACTAGGAAGAACTTGGAAATTATTCCATGGATTGATTGGTAGGCAGCCCCCAAATTTAAGATGAGGGAGGGAGGTATTGGTTGGGAAAACATTAAAATTAGTCATCAGAACAAATTAAAACCGAATGGAATATAGCAAGACTGAAACAAACAGTCCCTCCTCTCAATATAGACTAACACTAACTACAGTAACAAATTAAATCAACTTTTATTTTGGGTCTAATTTATTCTCTCATAATGTAACAGACTGTTTAAGTTATTTTATAGTGATTTATCATTGATTTTAATCTTGGGTAATTAATTCATGGTAAATCGGGCATTGGATTCCGAAACCGAGCCTTGTCCCACGTTTGAGATTTTTCTGCGGATTTTACGGACCAAAGTTGGGATTTTTTGGGTCCGGGAATCTTCAGGAAAGTCGGGTTTATCCTCGAGTTAACGGACCAGAAATAAAGATAAGGGGGTATACTGAATATTTTCTGGTCCAGAAGGGTCACACCTCACATGTTGCATAGTACCACTTAATTGAGGAGCTCAATTATTCAGCCGCCTTCTCCTGTGACATCTGTGAACTGCCTGTGTTATCCGTGATTTATCAGTGCTTTAGCTGCCTATTTAAATCATGTCCTTCTGCTTCCATGCACACCACACACCGCCATCTTCCTCCTCCTCAATATCACCTTCATAATCTTCTGCCTGCAACCTACACACAAACATCCAGTAAACCCATACCAGAAAAGAAAAAAAAAAGAAAAGAAAACACACAACAAACACACCATCCACCAACGAGAGCCCGCCATATCATCACCATCTCGTCACCTTCCTTCCTCCTCCCCTCCTCGTCACTGTTCACGAGGGAGTGAACCGTGCCGCCACACGCGACACCACCCACACCATCGCCTTCTCCTCTCAGTCGCCGTCCAAACGAACCCATCGCCGCCCGCCCTCGCCACTCGACGCGCCGTCGGCAGCCAAGGACCCGACGACCCGTTTTGTGTTTGGCTCGTCGTCGTTGCTTCTTCCTTCGCCGTCGACAGTCTGCAGCCGTGCTCAGTAGCCGAGAGCTTTTCGCCGCTGTCGCCTGTTCGATCTCGTCGCTCGCCGCTGTTTCACCTCGTGTCGCCGCTGTGGCTCATGCTTTGGTCTGGGCTCTACGTCTGCGCCAGGGCTGACCTGTTGGGTTGAGTTCCATGGGTTTGGGCTGTTATTTTGGGCCCAGTCCGGTTATAATAAAAAAAAAAGAAAAGAAATTCTAGAAAAAGGAATAAAATGGAAGGAAAATAACAATAAGGTTTAAAAATAATTTTGGAAAAATTTATAATGTATGGTAATTATATTTTGGAAAAGTATAATTTTTATGGAGAATATTTTTGGAAAAATATAATGGAAGTGTTTTGGAAAAATATAAGTAATGAAAATATTTTGGAAAGTACATACTTATGGAATAAACTGGAAAGGGTATTATCAAAGTATGGTACCGGAATAATATCCGGGTATAAGTATAGTGTGGTATTTTGACACATGGATAATAAATGGTGAATTATGATGATAATGGAGAAATAACCCGAGACAGTACCGAGTTGGTTCAGTATTTATTTACGGCACACAGTATTAGTCTGACATTTGTATATCATCTTATGTGTGCATATATTATTTGATTGATATAGGAGTTGATAACGAGCAGTTACCCGAGGAACCGGACTTGGAATCTGTTGGACATTTCCATAATGGATAATCGGCTAAGTTGAGGATGGATAACCCTTGATATGTGCCTGTAATACTTTGTGTGCTTTGTTGTTTGATTGAATTGCTGAGATGATTATTGTTGGCTATTTGACTGCTATGGTTATTATTGATGTTGTTGGACCGTGTTGTTGAATCTTTGGATATTGTGTTGAGATTGATGTTGGACTGTTGACTATGGATAATTGGATAAAGGATATTGGATATTGGGAATTGAATTTGAGAAGATGATTTAATTGTCATGTGGAAAGTAGTGGTACGACCCGATTGTTTGAAAATTAATTTTGGGATGCCATGGTCGGTTATTTGGTTTGGGGATGTTTATCCCAGTTTGGTTGGTTTGTTATACCCAGTTTGATATTTTGGGGACGTGGTCCAGGATTGGTTTGGTTGTGTTCTTTGACCTGGCATCCGGAATTAATTGATAACCTGGTACGACCCTAGCTTGTCCAGTGACGGGGCCCGGAAGATAAAATTGGTAATAATAAAATATATTCTTTTGGCCTTGGCTCAGTCTTATTGAGATGTGCTATTGTTTTGCTTGTGATTTCTTTATAGTATTATAGTTGCCTGCATATCTCTGTTTATCCATGGTCGGTGAGCACTTCGGACTCACCCCTCGTCTGTAGGGTTTCATCTCGTAGGTTAAGTTGTTTCATAGTTCAGGTACGACATTCGACGGCTACTGCTTTCTTCTCCACCTGACTCCGGATCCATACCTCCGCTGCATGTGCATATAATCTTCCGCTGCTGTGTTATATACATGTTGTTGTGTTGCTGTGTTTCACTTGCCCTTGTGGCTGTTGCATTTGTCATAAGTGTTTGAGGCTGCTCTGCCTTTGTTGTTGTTGAATACTTTCTGCTGCTGCTGTTGAGCCTTGAGAGTGGATTGAATAATTGTCCCCGAGTATGGGTGACGAATGTTGTCTCGGAACTTCTGCTGTATTGGATTTACTGTGTAGTATTATGACTGCGATGTACTGTCTGTTCTATCAATAAGAATAGTTTCGGCACGTGTTTACTGTGACCGGTAAATACGGGTTGGGGCGCTTCACATAAAGACGGGAAAAAGTTTCGGTATACATATACTTTTAAAAAAATTCTTGTGTTTTAGTCTTTTTTTGTAAAAAGGAATTGCTTCTTCTCTAAATTGTTGTTAGATTTTGTAATAAATGAAAAGAAAGAATTCTAATAAATAACAACTTCTCTTGTTTAGAAAATTATTTAAATTTTATATGAATTCATATTGACAACGAGCCACGAAGCTAAAAACGGTAAGTACTAAGTTTTGTTTGTCTAAGTAAATACTACTTGTTTGTCTAGGTAAATACTAAGTAGTATGATGTAATATGTTTTTTTGATATTATAAATTATGAAATGACCATTTATCTTATTTTTTAACAAAAACTTTTACGGTTAGCCCGGTCCTCCCCCTGTTTACCTGCTATTGTGGTTAAGGAACCCACCCATAATAGATTATTAGTGATTTATGTAACCCACCAACCATATTTTTTAAGAATTTAAATAAGCAACAACAACTAGTTTGATATTATCTTCTCATAAAAAAAAACTAGTTTGATATTATCCCGAAAGCTCTAATCATTCAGTGACAATAACTAAGATAGAC
Organism: Turnera subulata; assembly: GCA_028386065.3. NCBI lineage: Eukaryota > Viridiplantae > Streptophyta > Magnoliopsida > Malpighiales > Passifloraceae > Turnera > Turnera subulata. Next base: position 36,025 of record JAKUCV010001759.1, on the reverse strand, counting down.
AAGAAAATAAAGAAAAAATAAAGGGATGGGAAGAAAAAATTGTTTTGGTATATAAAAGGCAAAACATACATGTAGAAAATACTTATATGATCTTGAAACTTATGTGGTTGTGTGTGTGCTTTCTTTTCTGGAGGTTTTTAAACTTTGATTGAAGAGAAGATAATTGTTTAGTACAAAACGTTTGTAGGTTGGAGAACATTTACTTTCTAACCGTTTGTAATTTCGAAAGGACAGGGCACAAAGACGAGGCGCAACCTTGGAAACAATATCTTCTATTTTGCATTTAAATCAAAATTAGATGCATATCGAAAAGTTTGGAAACAATATCTTATATTTTATTTCTAAAAATAAGAATATCTTGCGAGGCCAATTTGCCTTTGAATCAAATTTGAATGCATATCGAAAAATTTGGAAACAATATCTTCAAATATTTTATTTTTCTATAAATAGAATATCTGGTATAAAGATAAGCATATCTGGCAGCAAATACGGAATGCATGCAAAGTGTAATGCATGTAGGGCGGCTCATCACGTTTTTTTAAGAAGCTTGAATTTAAACCAAACACGGTAAATAATAAATAGTAATCGTAATATTCAATACTCTGTAACTATTCTACCCTACCCCCACCACATTCGTTTCTTTCTATACATGATACACATACACACGTCAATATATATTTATTTTCTTCTCAACTTGCCCCATTTGGTGGCCTTCTCTGTTATCACCACCAACAGAACATTTCTCAACAGAACATTTCTCTTTCCCTTACCCTGTTCAATATCCTCAGCCACCTCCTTCTTCTCCTTCTCCTTCTCCTTCTGCTAGGGTTTTCAGATCTTGAAAAAAAAAACTCTGCCAATGATTTTGATTTTTCGGATTCTTTCCAATCCATCTTCATCCCTTCCTTCATATTCTCAAACAACCCTCAAACACAATTTTGTCAAACAAACATTTCTCTCTCAAGAACAGGGGCCTTGAATAAAAACTCCTCCAATGATTCTTAATATCCGTTTCTATCCTACAACCCTGCCTTCAGATCCTCAAAGAACCCTCAAAGACAATTGTCTGTCTGACATGGATCTCTCCTTCAAGAACCAGGCTGCAAAGTTTTGTCTATCTGGCTTTGGAATTCCCTGCAACCTGTCCTGTTTTAGTGTTCTCTTCTGTGGTGCTATGGCGCTTTGTCTTCCTGAGGGATGGATTTGATGCTGCTCTTGTCTTCCTGAGGGATGGATTTGATGCTGCTCTTGTCTTCCTGAGGGATGGACTGGATGCTGCTCTTGTCTTCCTCAGGGGATGGACTGGGGGACTGGAGGTAAGAGAAGAGCAGAGAAGAGAGAAGAGGTAAGAGAAGAGCAGAGAAGAGAGAAGAGGTAAGAGAAGAGGTCAGAGAAGAGCAAGAGGAGAGGTAAAGGGTATGTAGTGGAATCATTTGGATGTGGCATCTCTGTTTGTATCACCAACAAACATTTCTCTTACTCCTAACCCTGCGCCACCAGCCACCTCCTTCCTCTCTGCTTCTCTTTCTAGATCTTCAGATCTTGAAAAAAAACTCTTCCAATATTTTTTTTCCTATCTTTTTTATCCATCCACATCCCTTCCTCTTCCTCTTCCTCTGTCTAACTTCCTATGTCTGACATGTATTTCTCTTCTAATAACAGGCCTTCAGATAAAACTCTTCCAATGATTCTTAGCATCCTTTTCTATCCCGCAACCCTTCCTTCCGATCTTCAAAGAACTCTCAAATACAATTGGATATCTCCTTCAAGAACAAGGCTGCAAACTTCTGTCTATAATTCCCTTCCACCTGTTTTAGTCTCTCTTCTGTGGTGCTATGGCGCTTGGATGCTCTTGTATTCCTGGAGAAGAGAAGTGAACTGGTTAAGGGTATGTGGTGGAATCATTTTCATCCTTGTTTACCCTTCCAAAAGGGTTCACAAGTGCTCCTTGATAACTACATATCCTTTTTTTTTGTTTTCTGATGATTTTTCTTTGAATTTTGTGCTATTTTTTTAAAGATGTATTGGTTGGGGTTTTACAGCTTTACATATATATTCTGCTGAGTTTTCAGATTATATTTACTCGGATATAATAACATTACAAGTGTCTATTTCAAGTCTGTGACAGGATCTAGCAGAACTTAAGCAATCAAAAGTACAATCTGTACAATCTCTAGAAGCTTAAAGTGTCTTAGGTTTTTTAAGATCTGCTACTGGTTATACCAATCAATGAGTTCCGTTTCCCTGGGGTGCTTTTTTTTGTTTTTTCTGTGATTAAAATTTGATTTGCTTTTTTTTTCTGATTGATAAATTTAATTTGCTTGGTGGGTTTGGGATAGTGCAGATTGGCCCAAAGCCTCCGATCTAATCTCGAACACCAACAAATAAAAATGAAATTAGATATACGCACTTTTCTTCCCCCATTTTTTATTGGTTTTATTCTTTTCTAAAAAAAATTAATTAGATTGTACAATCGTATAATATGCCTTCTCTAAAATGGAGGCACGATGTATAGAGAATGGCTTCTACTAGCTTTTTAGTCTATTTTTCCCTTCCATTTCTTTTTTTCTGACATCCAAAACCACGTATACCCCACACTTCCTCACCCTCTCGTCTCCCGTCTCTTCCCTTTTTATTTTTATCAAGTAAAAAAATTAAGGGATGGAGTGGTGTCGGTCATTTGAAGAAAATAAAGAACAGAAGGGATGGGAAGAAAAAAATGTTTTGGTATATAAAACTTGAAACATACATGTGAAAGTACTTATATGATCTTGAAACTTATGTGGTTGTGTGTTGTTTGTAGGTTGGAGAGCATTAATACTCCGGGGAGGACAGGGCACAAAGTCTACAACGTTCGTAACGAAGAAGAATCAATATGGTAAGCGTAGCATTTAAAACAATATTGAATGCATATCGAAAGTTAATTAGAAAGTTAGAATCCATATTCAATAAATACTCTTATCTATTCCTCGACAAAAAAAAAAAATACTGTTATCTATTCTACCCTACCCCCACCACATTCGTTCCTTTCTATACATGATGTGGCCATCTCTGTGGCCATCTCTGGTAACATTTCCCATCAAACATTTCTCTTACCCTTAACCCTCTTCAATATCCTCCGGCACCAACCTCCTCCTTCTTCCTCCCTCCCGTCTTCTCTTCTAGTGTTTTCAGAACTTGAAAAAAACCCTCTGCCAATGATTTTTAGTATTCTTTCCAATCCATCCACACCCCTTCCTTCATATCCTCCAACAATCCTCAAACACAATTTTGTCAAAACATTTCTCTCTTAACAGAGGGCTTGGAAAAAAAAACTCTTCCCATACCCTCAAAGAATCCTAAAAAACAATTGTCTGTTTGACATGGATCTCTCCTTCAATAACAAGGCTGCAAACTTTTGTCTATTTGGCTTTTGGATTCCCTGTCCTGTTTTAGTCTTCTCTTCTGTGGTGCTATGCGATTGGATGCTCTTGTGTTACTGAGGAAAAGAAGAGAAGAGGTAAAGGGTATGTAGTGGAATCATTTGGATGTGGCCATCTCTGTTTGTATCTCCAACAAACATTTCTCAACAAACATTTCTCTTACCCACCTACATCCTGCGCCACCAACCACCTCCTTCTTCCCTGCTTCTCTGTCTAGTGTTTTCAGTTCTTAGGAAAAAAACTCTTCCAATGAATTTTTAGTATCTTTATTATCCTTCCACATCCCTTCCTTTCCCTCTGTCAACTTCCTATGTTTGACATGTATTTCTCTTCTAAGCTAAGAACAGGCCTTTAGAATAAACTCTCTTCTGAAAAAACTCTTCCATTGATTCAAAAGACAATTGAATTGTCTGCTTGACATGGATCTCTCTTTCAAGACCAACCAAAGGATGCAAACTTACATGGCCTTCCTTCGGATCCTCAAAGAGCCTCAAAGACACCTAACTCTTCCAAATGATTTTTAGGATCCTTTTCTATACCTCAACCCTTCCTTCAGATCCTCAAAAAAGAACCTCAAAGACAACTTAGAAAGTACAACTAGGAGCTTAAAGTAGTCCTCCCTACAGAACTGTGAATTTAATATCAAAACATAGTATAGAGAATCTGTCTTCTGAAAAAACTCTTCCATTGATTCAAAAGACAATTGAATTGTCTGCTTGACATGGATCTCTCTTTCAAGACCAACCAAAGGATGCAAACTTACATGGCCTTCCTTCGGATCCTCAAAGAGCCTCAAAGACACCTAACTCTTCCAAATGATTTTTAGGATCCTTTTCTATACCTCAACCCTTCCTTCAGATCCTCAAAAAAGAACCTCAAAGACAACTTAGAAAGTACAACTAGGAGCTTAAAGTAGTCCTCCCTACAGAACTGTGAATTTAATATCAAAACATAGTATAGAGAATCTGTCAAACATAAACACATTCATTCCATACTGTCAAACATAAACACATTCATTCCATACTGTCAAACATAAACACATTCATTCCATACTGTCAAACATATCCAGGTTCGCAAAACATGAGAGTATCTAAGAAGGATATTAAAAGAGCAGAGGATATCAAAAGCTTCAATTAACAACGTTGTGAAATCTTATTTTCTTATATAATCCTACTAATCCTCCTTGGATCTCTTCTTTCAGTACCCAATCTGCGGCTACTCATGGGAGGAGGCAGGCTGCAAGACAAGAATACCAGTCAGGATTTCAGGGATTTCATTGATTTTCTAGAATTAGAGTAAACAGTATTTTGATTGTTAGTCCAGTTTTGATTGGGCTTTATTTTGATTTGTTTATAATGGTCAAACTAATATGTTGTAAATAATTCTTTATCAAAAAAAGAACTCTATGCACTTTAGTATAATCTGTCTTCTCTCCTCTTTTTTTTCAAGCTTTTTTTTTTTCCTTCCTTTCGTTTTCTACGCTGGCTGGAATTTGCTTGGTGGTGTGTTTGGGTAGTGTCCAAAGCCTAACCTCACAGAAAGTGATACAGAATCCTTCTTAAAAGAGTGAGTTACCTCTTCATTGGTGGTGGCGGTGGCGGTGGCGGTGGCGGTGGACGGAGCGCCGGCGAGAGATGCGGCGAGGAGCGCGGCGGCGGCAGCGGCGGCGGCAGCGAGAGCGTCTGCAGCGGCGGCGGCTTGATCGGCAGCAGCTTGATCGGCAGCAGCTTCTTCCGCTTCAGGCAGCTGCCCATCATTCGGCTTTAAAAAAAAGTTAAGATCGCATCACAGAACAGTTAACAGAACAGTTAAAGGGCTTTGACCTAATATTTAAATCAGGGATTGATCTCATATTAAAAAAAAGGAGTGAGAGAAGAGAACGTTTCGGATCTGTAACCAAGGAATAATATAAACAAAATGGACTAATTAGAGAGAACACATTAAAAAAAGGAAAGAGATCCTTGATGGAATGAATAGGAGAGAGAAGAGCACATTAAAAAAGGAAAGAAGGAAAGAGAACTTTGAATAAACCAAATCGATCTAAAGATGGAGAGCGAAAAACACATTAATTATAGATATACCTCCACCGGTGGGACATTCATTATCGCATTCCTTCTTCGGTTGGCGTTGCACTTGCAGCAGAATCCCGGATAAGTAACCTTGTTGATGCAATTGCGATCCTTACATTTGCCGTTTTTGGGTAAAAGCCTCCTCATGACTGCGTATGCTACTGTGACTTTGCGGCGGTAGGGTTTGCAAGGTAAGTGTGACTTTGCGGCGGTAGGGTTTGCAAGGTAAGTGGAAGGTATCACTATTTATAGAGGTACAAAATGGGATAAAAAATACTAATCCAAAGAATTTCTTGTCTTTTTTCTTTTTCATTTTTGTAAAGATGAGTTAAAAAGCATGTAGTTTATATCTAATGCTAATGCTTAAATTAAATTTTCTTTTTTTTGAAAGTCGTTTAAATTAAATTTTCTATTATAGAAAATTTGTCTGAAATGAAAATTTGTATCCTGAGGAAGAGGATTTAAGTGATTAAAATTGAATGAGAATGTCTCTCTTCAGTAGATAAAATTTTAATGGAGTTAATAGGTTATTTTGATAGCAATATAATTTCTATTTTAATGTTTTGTCTATTTTCCAACTTCAATAGCAGAACTGTGTGTATGCTCCATTCACAACCGGAACTCCAGCCCTCCTCCATTGGAGACCAAGGTATCTATTGAGACCGATTCACAAGTTACATAGCAGTCGATTATGCAGGAAGAGTAGTCGATTATGCAGGAAGAGTCATCCGCTTGGGAAATATGGACGGTAATAAAGGAAATCGAACACTTGGATACAAATTTTTTTTCTATGTACATAAGAATTCATTTATTTGCCAACGAGGGCTAAGCTTAATTACTTTAGATTTTGGCCAGTTCACATCTCACGGACCGTCCCTAGTGGGTAATCCAAGATTTTGTTTAGTCGGATATATGCTTTAATACAGAATCATTTATTACTAGGATTATGAATTTTTTTTTGTGAGATTATGAGATATTCTTGAAGATTTATTAATTTTTTTCCATTTTATTTGGTACGTCTACGACATTATATTACTTTGTAAGTGTCTTTTCAGGGACCCGAGAGGGCGGTACCTACTACCTAGGGATGGCAATCGGGCAGGTCAGATAGTGTAAGCACAACCCACAGCCCCGGACCCTTAACTAAATTGGATAGGGTATGAATGGACCAATTATAGATCGGGTAAGGTGAAGTCTCATTTTTTATCCAACAGGTAATACGGGTCTGGATAAGGGTGTACCCGCTATATCTGTTAAGTACAAAATATGATTTAATTAAAAAAACTCAACCGATTATTAAATTGGTATTCATGAAATATATTTCAAGCATAAAATTTTTTAAAACAACAATAAGTTTAAAATTTAACAGTAGCATGTAACAATTCCATGGAGAACTTAAAATCCAAACAATATTTTATTTCTTAATCTTCATCTTCTTCTTTGACAAGATCAATAATTCATGTATATATATTTACAGAAAGTTAATATCATTAAATAATATAAAAAAAGTAAAGGGAGTGAGTGGAAGAGAATTAAAGTAAAAAAAGAAAGTCTAAGTTAATTTTTATATAAAGGCTATAGATTTTAGGGTATTATAATGGGCCGGGTCTAACGGATAGGGTAGAACTTAGATCCGTATTCAGACCTGAACCCGGTCGACTCGGGTCCAGATAATATTCTACTCTTTTTTACCTGGTCCAAGTCGGACAATACCCTACTCGTATAAGCGGATTTTGGGTGGATATCGGGTAGGCTCGGAAAAATTGTCATCCCTAACGTTACCGGTGGGTTAGCCGCGGCACATTATCCATCAAGGCCACGTCAGATAATAAATAGACAAAAGCGAGGGGGAGAAATGGAGCTCCTTGTTATTTGGCTATGGCTTCTCGAAACAACAATTTGGGTGGGCCTTTTCCTCCTTGAATCTTATGGACCCGATATGAATTTATCATGACTTCATAAAAAAATGACTTAAGAAAAGGAAAAAATAAGAATTTATCATGATATGTTCAGTTTGGTCATTGTAGTATTTGCTTTGAAAGATGCGCCCACAAAAACTTTCTAATATTCTTTACCGCTGGTTTTGAGGATCTAATTGAAAGTTCTGTTTCTTGAAAGGGCTAGGCTGATCTTTTTGCCTTGAGACAAGGGTGAAATGCCTTGAAGTACATTTGACTTTCATCAAAGAAGAACTAAAGGTAAGTACTAACTTACCATAATACTTGCGACAAAAACTTACCATAATACTTCAAAACATTATGGTCGTGACAGATTTTCGATTTAAGTCCAACCTTGAATGATTTGTGAATTTCCATTCTTGCAAGCAACCCACAGAGCTGCTGCAAATACTCCAGCGTTTTGAAAAATGCAACATAATTTGTGGAAATTGTTTTAACTGTTAGTATCATGTTAAGTATAAACACAAATTGATGAGCACAATTGCATCCCACATCCACCACTTTTTTTAAGAGATTTACACAGGAACAGAAAGGCTGCTACGTAAAATTACATAGCATGTTTACTTTAGTATCACTTCATATCCAATCAAAAAGTAAATTTTGTTACAACTATAGACTTTTTTTTGGGCAAAGAGGCATAATTAAAGGTGACAAATCAATTGAATTTATTTTTCTTTAAAAAAAAAATCTTAAAAGGACCAAAAAGATTTACTGCAAAATGTCAATCACATGCAGAAGAGAACACAAACGAAAACCAGAAAACAAGCATGTTATAGTCAGAAGTCTGCATAGTAGGTGAAGTTAAATGACGACTCGAATAAAGCTTTGCAGAGAGTACAATCCATACAATTTTTTATTTCCTCGTGACAATTAAACGGACTGTGCAATCCAACTACCATGCAAATGCAGTCATTGTTCCAAAAATGCACATCAGCCTCTGCAAAAATGTAGGCAATAGTACCTGGCTTAGAATATATCTTGCCAAAATTTCTCTTGTACCTATGCTAAATTCTCATTATGGAGTATGGGGGACTACATAAATGACAAACATCTTCCTAGTACCCAACATAAGTTGATCTCTTGTAACTTCCATCTAATGAACAATACATTGCAAGTATCCAAAACATGGTCCTCCATGGATGGAATTCGACACTATGCTACAAATAATTTCAAGCAACCAAAGTGTAAAACGCTATCATCCAGAAGTCCTTACGCCGCTTTCACTTTACGAGAAGGTGGCCGTCGGAATAGACTAATAAGATCATCAAGGCCCTGTTAAACAATGAAACAAGGAACTTAGCAATAACGGTTACAAGTTAATAGACCATGGAAGGACAAACAGAAAGCATTGATTACCCTCGTGGTGATGACAAGAAAACTAAACAGCACTATCAAGTACGATCCCAACACCAGAAGCAACAGCAAGTCAAATGTTACGCTAGCAACCTGCAAAAAAAACGAGCTAATCACCATTACAAAGATAGAAAGAGGAACAGTCTAGCACCAGATGCTCACATCCATAAGTAATCAAACCCTAGGAGTGGATGGTCAAAGCATGAAATGGATATGCATATAACATGAGATACTTATTTGGTCTCCTCCATAGCAACAATAGTACGCACAAGAACAATAAAATCAAAGATCAGAAGGGGTGAAAATAAACAGCACCCGCCCAGTTGTCATTGGACCAAATAGAGCAAGAAAGGTACACAAGCAACAACCCCAAATCAATGACACTGAAAGGTAGTTAAATCTTTACTAGAAGAGATGGAGAGCGTGAGGAAGAAATGTCATGAAAACAGCATAAATACATATCATACATCATCGTGATTGAGCAGAAATGAAAGAAACAAAGCCAGAACCTGATAAATATTGAGCTTCGCCATAGTTGAATCATAGAATGTGAACATCCCATCAAGTACTTCATGTTGCGCATTTACATCGTGAACATGCTCGGATAATTCCTGCATACAGTAGCGTTCATTGACAAATCAATTATACATGAACATACATTGAAAAGCAGAGTTGGTTTTCCTCATGATTGTCTTCTTATTATTATCTATCTCAATCTCAGGACACGCATTAGCCAGGTGGGTAACTCAACCAAGGATATGAGATTTGAGTTCACACTAAAGAAAACCCAGAATAACAATCCTATTTTTAACCTAGCCCACCAGAACTAGCTGGCAGATGGATTAGGCATCTTAGCAGTAGGTTCTATAGAAACTTCTAGCCAACTAGAAAAGCAAGCAAGCTGATAAGAACTTAGATAAAGAGAGGATGACATTGAGAAAGAAAAACTTGAGAAAAATGTAAATATCACCATACACCATATAGCCAGGAACTAAGTTATTTTGGTTCAGTTTTCAAGCAAAAACCATGAAAATTGATGATATACCAATATAATTAAAAAAAGAAAAGAGTAGGTGAAAAACCTTTTTCAGTGCCATCACAATTGGGTCATTCTTTGATAGAAATGGTGCCACTCGAGGTGTTTGAGACAAAAGATCCAACAATGATCTAATGTAAAGTGGGTTCACTGCCAAGCTACCGTCATCTGCAAATATCTGGATGTTCTTCCCTTGGTGACCATAGATATGCCTCTGGACAACAAAGCAGAAAGTTGTTTAGAAAAGGCATAACCAGGATGTTAATTGGTTTTATCTCATCTCAAAAACTTCAAACTACTACTAATTTCAACACATAAATAGTCAAAATATCAAAATGTAGAGACGTTTTTATGTGTTAAACTGACCATAAAATTGATTAATCTTACCGCAATACTCTCAGCAACTAATTTAATACTTCTGACAATAGCAGATTCATCTACAAAATATCTGCAAAGACATTCAAAGTTTCAGAAGAATGTTTTATCTCATGCATGCATGCACACAGAGACGGACGAAAGAACAGGTCAGTGAACAGAAGCCAGGTGTTGTCAAGTTAGAAAGCTTAACCTGCTATCAGCCAGACCACCAGTGCTTTCCAGCAGCTCCGGTGCAACAGAGAGTTCAGATAGTGTGGCAGCAGTGACCCTCAACCTTGAGAATTGTTCATGCTCCCAAGCTACCTACAGCAGGTCAACAGCTATATAACCTGGTCTAAATAAAAAAAAAAAAATTGAAAAATGCACTATGTTTACACCAGTTAAACGTCCGGGTGTCTTAAATAAACCACAATAGTCATACAAAACCACATGCATCGGTAACCAGAACAATAAGTTCTCGGTATTTCTTTCAGAAACAACAGAATGGGGAGGATATTACAACTTTCACCTGGTTTTCTTCGTTTTATTTTTTATTTATTTATTTGCAGAGTAGTTTCATTTCACCTAATATTTACTAAGGAAAGATTGGATCAGAAAAAGATGAATTAGTTGTCTCCTGGGGAACTTCTCCAAGGAAAGCATCAAGCTTGTTTGCTCAACTTGTTTTTTTTTTTAACAAGAAGGTTAGAAAAACCCAAGTTTCGTCAATTAGTAAGCCAGAAAAAGATAATGAAAAGCAATTAAAACTTTTAGGTAGCTCAACTTACTCGAGGATTAGAAATATTAATTTTCTTGTGCTTTAGACCAACCTCAAACCCTAGCTCTTCAGCAACAGTAGAGAAACCCTACATGAAAACTTTCCATTAAATCATGGAAAAGTAGAAGTACAACAGTGACGTTGTATAGTTATCTTAAAACTGCTCACCTCAAAAATTTGTTTGATATATGCATTCTCAGGTGGCTTGGACACATGAATCCACAATTCATTATTCCATGAACCAATACTATTTAAGCAAATAGCATAGTCGATGCTTTCACGTACACGTTGGTCAAAGCTTCGAAGCCACTGCATAGAGAAGAAAACTAGGTCTATGAACCTCTTGTATTAAATTCGATGGTACAAATAAATTTATTGTGAAGAAAATGAAATGATGCACTTGAATCTTCTAATTACCGTTTGTGTTCCATTGAAGTTGTAAGGCCCACCAGAAGTCAACCCAAAAAGTAAATTGTACCTTCCTCTTGTCTTTGGATTTGAATAGAGAATAGAAAACAGCCTAGCTATTTCAAGAAGAGCCACAACGCCACTCCCATTACTATCACTTCCAACTGATAATGCCTACAAATTTAACCATCATCACATTATTATATGGCACGCACAAGGTTTATGTAAACCATCAGATTTAAACAAGTCACATACAGGAGCAGCCCCAAATGTATCGTAGGATGCTACAATTGCAATTGTTGGAAGTTGACTTTGATCTCCATCAGCTTTCTGCCCTGGAAGCCATCCCTATCATGATTCAGCAGGAAAAAAGCTCAATTTAGAATAGGTGTGACAGCAAGATTGACCATAGGTGTGCACATTATTGGTCAATAACTACATCCGCAAGAAAAACATCAAGAAGTAGTCAGAGTCAACCTTGATCCAATTGAACGTATAACTTACCTTTTAAGAAGGTCCATGACAGAAAACATACACCAATAGCAACAAATCATATGCACCAGAATTTTTACCATCAAATATTCTTTTCTGACAATTTTATATAAAGCAACCCTGCAGATCTAAGATTATTTTTCTTTTCACCATCACGAAGATGGGAACTAAACTCCATCTAAAGAAAATTTAGCTGTCAATTTTCAAACTGTTCAAAGAAAAATATCCTATCATATTCATTCCTGACACATATTATATTAAATTATGCTAATCATTCATAATAAAAGAAAAGAGTAGAAAGATGACCTGAAGATTGGTAATAAAAGGAGATGAAATTCTCTTAGGTTCTGGTGCTGAAACGACAAGCTTGTATCTACAAATTTTCCAAGGATTCAGGAAGATTAGTCCTTGATCAATTTCAGCAGGTGAAAAGTAGCATAGGTACATGGATATGATTAAAAGTCATGGAAGTACTGACCACATAAGGTTACACCACCGTACAAAACAGCTGCATCAAACTCAAGATAAAAAGCATTCTTCTTTTCTAGCAAAAGTCAAGACCCCTGTGCTACTTTCCCAACCTTAATGAGAAGTGTTACCTAGGGATTTAGCCAATGTTGTTTCTAGCATATCAGCATACTCTTCCAGAAAGACATAACTAAGGAAAACTATTTTTTTGTTATTCCCGGTTACCCATTCAATAGCAACAGCTGGATGACACAAAGAAGTAAAATGGAGTAGATTCTAACACAGAATCTTCAGCAAAAACCATTATGAATGAACAGCACTGCACCCAAACCTTAAAGACAAATTGCAATTAGGAGGTAAAATCTCAGCTTTGTTCATACAATGCAAATTTCCAAAGCAGACAGATAACGGCTATTTTTCCAAGCAAGTCCTCTCACGAAAATGTTTTGTGCATAAAATTAATTAGAACTCCCACATTAATCATAAAGTTACTAAACTTACCCCCCAGTAGTTGCCGTTGCAGGCTGACCGGTGGCATCATTTCTCTTGATATCAGCCAAAACAGCATTGATGTCATCATCCTCAAAAGCAAAATACACAGGATACTGCGCCAATACAAAATCACAACAAACATAAGCAATCAAGCTAAATCCAACTAAGGCAAAAAACAGTAGCAGGCAACAAGTGAAATGGCTGACTATAAACTGTCGTTGTACTAAGGTAGTACAATGAAATCCAAATCTAAGAATAGAACAGCCAAAATGCAGCAGAAATAAGCAGAAAATGCAGTAAAGTAAAGTAAAAAAAAACGTCAGCAACTGCATCAGCTTGTTTTTTTTATCACTCACAGGTACGTTGGCATGCACTAGTAACCGTTCAAGTTCCGCAACAACACTCCGAATCCGATCCTCCGCAGCAGCGTCGTGGCCGCGGCCGAGGCCGTTCTTGAAATTAAACATCTCCGGAAGCAAGAACAACAGTCCACCGAGAGGCTTTCTTTGCGAAATAAACTCTGCCATAATAATTTTTAGAAGCTCAACGTTAAGAAGATCAAATTATACTACGACTACTACTACTACTACTACTACTACTATAGCTGGAGAGGAGGTAGGTAGGTAGGTAACCTTTAACGAAGGTGATGTTGAGCTCGCGGACGGGGATGATGAGGACGGAGCGGGAGAGGTCGGCGGCGGAGGGGGAGAAGTGGAGGGAGGCGGCGTGGTGGTTGAGGGAGGCGAGGCGGGATCCGAATGGGGCGCCGGAGATGTCGTACTGGATGAGGCGGTAGACGTCGACGACGGTGGCGGCGTCGCAGAGCTCGGCGCAGGCGAGGAGGAGGAAGGCGAGGGCGATGACGGAGGAGATGGAGTCCAGCAGCTGCATCTGTTGTCGCCCGCGGGGCTTGGCTTGGGACATAGTCGCGGTGCCGGTGGTGATCGGATCTAAGCTACCTCTCCTTTCCTTCTAGTTAGGGTTTGAATCTAAGCAGATTAAAAATCTTTTGATATTGTTTTTTTTGTTCTCTGATTGGTAGTGGTGGTATAGTAGTAGTAACTAGTAAGTATAGTAGTACTATAAAATAGTAGTAGTACTTACAGAGTTCACTGTTTTCGCTAGTGTGATAATAACCCAGGAAGGTGAGTTTACAGTGGACTACTGTTTAAGTAAAAAAATTAGGAAAGTTTAATCGAGTGTTTTTGTTTAATAAAAAAAATTTGTCAGGAATTGAGTGTTGATTAATGAATTAATTAAATGGTGTGAGTGCAGACTGCAGAGATTACTAAATTAATTAGCCGACGTCATTTCCAGAAATCTTTGGAATCTCAGGCCGTTTATTGGTTGCAGTTGCAATACTATTGTTTCATTTCCATGATATATATTATAAGAAAATAAAAATGAAAAAAAATAATGAAGCATTATATTATATTTTTTAACTCAAAAGTTACTACATGTAAATTATCTTAAAATTAGGGATAAAGTTACAAATTTCACAAAACATAACAAGATTAAAATAGTAAAAGAGGATTAACACATAAACCAATCTGCTCCTCCTGCATACTACTGATAATAAGTACCTGAAAATACTTACATTGACATTAATCACTTCAATGTACCAATTTACAACATTAGGGAAAGCTCTTCAAAGAAAACTGTGAAGGATTCCAAGAGATATTTATACAGGGACTCATGCGTACAAAACACTTCTACCAGTGAATACATCATTGGAGAGGACCAGCAGCCAATTGTCTGCAGAATCCGATACCGATGAACCAACCAAACCATACCTAAAGGGCTGGCAGACTTTCTAATTTCATATCCAGCAGCTTTGTGGATGTTAGTTTGGCAGATTCTTCATGAATTTCGTATAGGATGCCAGGGGAAGGAAGAAGAAAGTTAGTTCCAGGAAGCTCTTTATTGACATTCTATGATGAGTGCTCAACCTTTCCGGTTCTTGGGAAGTGCCGAATCGTGCCATGAGATGATCTGAACCGCTGTTTGTCTTTGTTTGAGGAGTACTGAACAAGAGATTCACTCGTTTTCTGGGAAGATGAATTGCAAATCTTCATTATCTCTGTAGAGTTGAACAAGAGCAGCAGCTTTGTACACAAACAGCCCAACCAGGGCAGGTGCAAGCTGCAAAAGAAGAAGAAAAATGAGCAGAAACAATTAGTGCGAGTTTTCTCATTGGTGTATTAACTTACCTTTCATTTTCTAACAATAGAGACACAAAATGGAAGCACCAATCAGGGAAAGAAAATTGCTTCACCAAGAGACTTGCTAACTAAGATACTCATTGTTATTTTTTCTAGTTTGTAGACTGCATTACTATAAGCAGTAAAATAGGAATTTTAACAAAACTGAAGCCTTACCTGGAAATCGAAAACATCGTTGGGGAGAAAATGATGAGAAAGGCCCCACAATCCGTAAATTGCAGCAGGTATGACGAGTCTTGGAGATGAAAGAGCAATGCTACTTCCGTTAATTGCTTTTTCCAAAGAGTCTCTGAGATCTTCACTCCTTATCCCAATCCTGAGAAAAAAAAAAAAAGAAAAGAAATGCAATTGGCATAAAATAAGAGTAGTATAATTGCTGAAGACAAAGACATCAAAGGAATGAGTAAGCAAAAGTTTTTCACTAATACTTCTTGGACTTCTTTTTCAGGAAAATCTGAGGAATCTTTTCCTTGGAAAGGTTGTCAGCATGCTGGTATAAGAGTTGAAGGTATAAGCAACTGCACTTAAGATGAACTTGGTTAGAAAACTTGAAAGAGCATAAGTAAACAGGCCCTATCTTTTACTTTTCATCAAGGTAAGCAGAGAATAAAGCAAGTTCTGTCATTAAGCTAGCAAAAGAGCATCAACTAACCTGAATAGTACTCCAACCGCATAGCTTATTGCAGCCTGAAAATCAGTGAGTATATTAATTTTCTATAAGCAAATCATGATGAAGTTTCCAGAACGCCATTGGCAAGAAAATGAAGTTCATTATTAATAAGAGAGAAGAAATTATGATTTGGTTTCTTCTGATTATTTCCGAAGAGTTCAAGAATCAGAAATTGCATGCACTAAAGCAGGGTGTAATCCTCCAGTTATGAGACCATTCTTATTGCACCATAATCAGAGCAAGAATAACTGATTAACTATATAAGTGACACACTGTGCTTTTCTACCTTAGTAATTTTCACATATGATCCTTCATAGCAGAGGAATTATCTACATCATTCATTGGAGTTTCAACACTGTTTCCTTTCTGTAAAGCCTTACCTGGATTGAGAGAACTAACAAACAATACCCGCTGCATGCAGTTCCAATACCAAGTGATACAAACATCAGTTCTCTCTTGATCTGTAAAAGCAAAAGAAAACTGATTGATATCTTCTAAAATCAGGTATAGACTGGCACAAAGCAAAGATTAACTTCTTCAGTGGCGCTGAAAAGCCCCCGGGATCGCCACTTCAGTGGTTAGGACTAGGGAGGAAGTATCCAGATTGGGTTGATTCGCGGTTTAATCAGCGCAGGGATATTTTATAGCTCAAGGCCTTATGAATCTTCTGTTCGATAAAAATATAGATGCTATAAGACTACCAAAAGGTAGAGAAAGGCATGTCCCTTTAAAACAGTCATTTCTAGACAGAAAATCACATCTCGGCAGTAGCACTGACGGGCCAGCAAAAATTGAGTCCAAGAGTAACCAATGTATGGTATATAACAGACTATTTTTTATTTTGAAACAACACATATCACACTATTCTGGAGTCATAATGTCAATCATTCAAAGCTCTGATTCACATTTGCAAATCCCCTGTTCTATTATATCCTTCATATAGACGGTCTTTTTACTGTGACAAAGATCTAATTCATGCAATATCAAGAAATTTGTTTAGCAGTTGAAGAAGAAAACTATATCATAAAATCATAAGCCAACAATTTGATAAGAGCTATGACCGACAACCTCAACCCACCACGACACTGGATAAACAAATCTGATTAACTTCAAAAAGAAGTAAACAGGATGATTGGAAACTGAAGTTAAAGATTTGACATAAACCAGTAGTAAAAATGTGAGTTAGGATAGGAATATCATACAGCTTCATACTTGAGAAGGTTCAGCTTCTTCGTCTTATCACGATCATACTGCACTTCCTGATTATGACATGCATGGGGTTAAAAAACAGCAAACACAAATATCATCCAACAGCAACAATGAGATGATATAAATAACACAAGTATACCTTTGCAGTGACTTTTTTATTCATTGGTGCAGATTGCTCGCCTAATAACCATTCCTGGGTCCAGGTAAGTTTTAAAAACCCACCATCATTATCACTTCCCCCAACCTACAAAAGCAGTCATATCAACGAATGCAAAACAAATAAATTGAACATAAGTTTAGTACTAAGATCAAACTTTCAGAAAACAATAAACTCTCTTTAGAAAGAACACATAAAGGAGCATTCTTCAGCAAATTATGTGCAGTGGCGTGGCAATGTAGTGGTACCTGCTCTGCTTCTTGGGGAATGTCATCAAGTTCATCATCCTCCCCAACATCCATAAGTTTCAAAGCTCCCCTCTGCCACAACATGTCACAAGCTTTGGATATAAAATCTCCATTAACTGCTCTTTCCCTCAAAAAAGTTTGCAGAACATCATCTTCTACAAGTTCATTGACTGGAAAGCAAACGAAGAAACACCGTAATAATCAATAAATGATGCATCAAAAGGGTAAAGAAACTATCTTTTCAGAAGCAATGAGCGTAAATTCCAGTTCTTGAATTGGGAAGAGGGGAACCTGATGGGGAGCTGGCTCTCAAAACTGAGACGGTTGATGGGTTTCTATGGAGAAGTGGTTTAGAGGACGGGAATTTGGTGTGGCAGGAAAAGCAGGTGATGCTTGAGAGAGCAACCATTGGGATTTGGCAAATCCAGACCTGCTCTGTTCTGCTCTACTACTGCTCTTTATTCTATGTGGTGTTTTGAGTGAAAGGGGAGGAAATATCCTACTCTATCTCCTGTTTCTTCTTTTGATGGGGACAAACGGAGAGAAGTTCATTTGAAACCTCAATAATTTCAAAATGGGAATTTCTGTCCTTAACTTTCTTTTTCTTTTCTTTAGCCACTTGTTTAGTCTAGTTCGAGCCGAATCGGTCCACAATTTTCTCTTTTCACAATATTTAAACTCGAGACCGTTCTCAATGAGAATAAACGCCAAACCACTTAACGAAACATGTGTTGAGTATTTCAGCTTTTTGTATTTTGGCTAATATGACTATATTTTTTTCTTAATTCTAACCGCCTCCTCTCCTCCTTAAAACTAATTTTGCATACAAAATACTAATTGTTGTTGGTATTTTAGATTCCTAATAAGTTTTCCAAAAGCTTTCTTTTCATAATTTCTTTCAAACTACTTCTATTTCATTCTTCTAAATGTGGATTTTAGTTTCTTATTGTTAGTATTGTAAGATTTGATTTTAGAAAAGGGCCAAATTCTATTTTAGATTATGAATAAGATAAACAACTCAACTGATTGTTTTGGTTTGTTGCTTTACTTTTTTCTAAAATTCCTAAAGTTCATATGAGAATTTTTGGTTTAAAAAAATGAGAAATTTAAAGAGGAAAAACAATGTAATATTAGAAAATGCATCAAAAGCAATAAGATAGTCAAAAACAGCTCCTATTGCAGCAACAATCAGCCCCAAAGACAGACGCAATTTCTCAAGACATTGTTCTCCTAAAAATATTTTCCATCTTATCAAGACTGAACTTGGTTAAATATCAATGAAATTGATTGGCGTTAAAAAGATTTTCATATTTATTGGGCAATCAATCATTGGTCCTCCCGACTCGACTTTTCCCAAGGCAATATCCAAAATCGACCCGATTTGATCCATGTAGAGCCCATAAATAGGCCCGATAAAGGCTATGGATCCAGATCCATCCCCTACCTGTTCAGTTGAGATCCGCAGGCTCAAATGCAAAAACTAAAACGACATGTCATGCAAGTTTATGCCGCCAATCCAACTGGAGTGTCTTTAGCTAAGCCTTACATGTAGAGGTGGCAAAATAGTTATCTATGGTATCTATGGGTTGAGACATAAATGGTTCATATCTATTTATATTCATTTATCTATTTTTGACCCATCAAAAAATTTAAATGGATAACTATATCGATTCTGACGTTCATACTCATCTACCTATTTAATTTTAATATTAATTTTTAAAAATCTTGTATTTTAATATTTTTAACCTTATAAATATTAATCCGACCTAGCCATATTAACCCAAGACACCCATATAAGCCAAATTAAACACTTTTAGGAGGACATAGTCAAGCTTAATCTGGCTCATAAAGCCCAATTTAAGCCCGTATAGATTTGCCCAATTTGGGCCAAACATGGCCCAATTAGGATCCATATAAAATGGCCCAAATCAGACCCAATTAAGCCTGACGGATAAACCGAGATGGGCCCAATTGAGCCCACAATGATAGCCTAATTGGGCCCAATTTGACCTAGACTAAATTAAATTATTAATATTTAAATATCATAAATATCTATTACACAACCTACAAATACCCATAATTAAATGGAAATATTTTATCCATTAAGACCTTTTTGCCACCACTACTTACAAGTTACCAGACTACCAGTATCCTCCGCCGGAGGTAGAAACCAGAAAGAGCGAGCACTACTCATAATTCAAGGGGTTTAGGGTTTTTGAGGAGCTTGGTTGCTACCATGACTCGCTTGACTACCCAGCAAGTCTTGAAAGACAAAAACACTAAAGACCCTAACTCCATCACTTCTCTTACCCTCACGCACAAAGCTCTCTCCGATGTACTCTTCATTTTTCTATGTTCCTCCTGTTTTTTTTTTTCATCGATCAAACGAACCCAGTTCTAGTAATGTTTTGTTCTTTCTCTTCATAGGTTTCGTGCTTGGGCGAGTTCACCAACTTGGAAAGACTCGACCTTTCTTCCAATAACCTCACTTCACTCCAGGTATGGTGATACTCTTACTCTAGTGCCACGCATTGGTGGGTTTGATTTTGGTTGCTGATATATTTTGTGGGTTTAGGGTCTGGGTTCTTGCGTGAACTTGAAGTGGTTGTCTGTCGTGCAAAACAAATTAGAGAGCTTGAAAGGAATTGAATCGCTCTCCAAGCTCACTGTAAGTTTGCTCTGAAGCTTTGTTTTTTTTTTTTTCCTTGTTTTTCCTTGTTTTTAGTTTTTGTTTCTGCAAGTCAAATTTTTGAGCTTCTCCGGCTTGGTTATTGTGAATTATCAGGTGCTGAATGCTGGAAAAAATAAACTTAAATCTGTGGCCGAGGTCAAGTCTCTTGTTAGCTTGCGTGCCTTGATTTTAAATGGTGAGTTTTTTTTTTTAGTGTCGGAATTGCCATGTATTCTCTTACCCTCTTGTCCTGAATGTTAATGTTCAAGCGGAAACAAAGGGAGGAGGAATTTTTACTTATTTCTTGTGGTTACAGACAATGAGATTGTTTCTCTTTGCAAGCTTGATCAACTCAAGGAATTGAATACTCTTGGTGAGTTCTTTTTCTCCCTTCTTAATTTGTGTTTGTGTGGGCTCAATTTGATTAGCAGTTACTCTTCTTCTTTGCGCCCCTGTTTAAGCTAACTAATTACTGTCCAGATTGATGTGACATTTAATAGTGGCAATCCTCTTAGTACCTATCACTAGGAACTGATTCATGTTCCTTTCTTTTTGCTACTCTCTGTAGTTCTTTCTCGAAATCCAATCCGCGAAATTGGTGAATCTCTAGTCAAGGTGAAATCCCTGTCAAAGGTTAGCATTTTTGTGTTTTTGGCTTACATTGCAAGGTATGTTGGTCGCAACAAAGGGTGTTGAAACCATGTTTCTCCACAGCTTTCTATCTCCCACTGCCAAATCCAGACCATTGACTCTTCTCTTAAATCCTGCATCGAGCTGAAAGAGCTCCGAATTGCTCATAATGATATTAAGGTATGTAACCCGGTTCATTTGTATGTGATACATGCCCTATAACAGTGCACTTTTGCAGTTTCTTAAGTGATCGCTAAAAGGTTTATTAATCATGATTGTTTCTTGGTGGCCTTTTAAAATTTTTGGTGTTGCTTACTACTTTGCTATGTTTGCTCTCTCTCAATTGCTCAGACTCTTCCGGCTGACTTGGATCATAATAAGAAACTTCAGATTCTGGACTTGGGGAATAATGTGCTCACTAGTTGGTCTGATGTGAAGGTTAGGAATGAGAGTTACTATCCCTTCCTTTTTTATATAATGCCCTTGAACATATGTTTCTGCTGATACTGATGATTGAAGTTGCAGGTGTTGAAGTCATTAGTTGACCTCAAAAACCTTAACCTACAAGGAAACCCAATTGCTGAGAATGATAAAGTGGCAAAGAAGGTAGATTGGCTTTACCTGCTCCTCTTTTATATTTATTATTCAAGCACTTTTGTTTGTTAAGGTGGTAATTTGAAAACTATCGCTGCAGGTGCAAAAGTTCTTGCCACACTTGCACATATTGAATGCCAGACCAATAGGTAAAAGCACCAAAAATGCGATAGGTGAGGTCAATGATTTTTCCCTTAATCCTGCAAGTGAGCTGGAAGTTCAGCAGCAAGAGAGAAAAGATCAGGGAAGGAAAAAGAAGTCCTCCAAGCATGAGGCAGATCAAAATAAAAGTAGGGACTTTGACAATGCTGGTGAGGTTGATGTGGCAAATGGTTTTGAGCAGGAGACGGAGACAACAATGGTCAAACTATCAAAGAAGGAAGAAGTTGCAACCTTTAAAAGGGATGATAACATGATTGAAAAGAAGCTTAAGAGGAAAAAATCACAAGAACAGGAGAGCACTAATGAATTTGAGAAGGAGATAGACTTGAAAGAGAAAAGGAAGAAAACGGAGGACAAGGGCATTAAGGATGATAATACTGCAGCTGCCAAGAAACCAAAAAAATCAAGAGAGAAGTTAAATATGCTCGATATTATTGACAATAAGGAAGTATCATTTGCTGACTTTTTTTCTGCTGATGCTTCAGCAAGTCCGGAACATGATGGTGAAAAGAAAATAGTTAACAAAGCTGTTGAGGGCATGAATTCACAGTCTGGCCTGGTTGCCGTCTCTGGGAAGAAGAAGAAAAGTAAAAACAAGGGAGTGGGCAATGTACTCCAGTTGCCTTCAGCAATTGAAGTGGGAATGGGTGGGCCATCAACATGGAGTGATGAGTAGTTAACGCACCAGCTCTTAGAGTCGAACTGGTTTGGGATGGAGTGATGAGCAGTTATGATGTCAAAGTACCTCGGGCTTCTCCGCTTGAATGACCACTGTTGTTGACTTTGGAAATCGTTTGGCGAGTTTTGAGCCGCTATGTGTAGAAAATTGCAAGACTCAGATTGTTCCTCCTTGAGCCATTGTTATAGACCATCTAAAAACTTTGAACGCAGGTGGCTCTATCCATGGCATTTCTATTTGGCTGATTGTTTAACCAGTGGAAACTGTTTCAAAGGGAGCATATGAACCTGTGTTCTGCTTATTATTCTGCTGTATTCAAACTTTTATTAAATGGGAAGCTGATTTGGTTGATTCAAAGCAATAAAAATTTAACATGAGTCTTAACTTTAACCGGCCATATCATCCAGTGTCTCGTGTATGAAATTTTTTTAATGGATTGGACGTACTAAGAGAACTCGCAAAATGTTTTGCTGGTCAGTATGGCCTAGTCAATTATCAAAGCAAATATGGAGTCTTGCTATAAGACTTTTAAATTGGCCGCCAGATTTAGGAGTAGACTGTAGTTGGAGGCTAGTTTTCCCATAATCCCAACTTTGACCGGGTCACCATGGTTTAAGGGTATTAGATTCCAGTCTTCCAAGTGAGATTTGATAAAAGCCTTAGTCTTCCCTTTACTCTGTTGGGGCTGCTGTGGATGGACCGAACGGTATCATGTTATACCGGAAACCCCTTGGTGCTTTCTTTGGAACCCACCGGGCAGTCGACTTTCTTGCTCTTCATTTCCCAAGTAAACCCACTTACCATTTGTTCTTTCTAGCCATAAACCAACCACCCATTGTTAACCCAATTACCATCTCCATGTACATGACGACCAAAAAGCACTGAATCGTTTTGATAAAAGTTAGTATCTTTGTAGACCCTTTTGCAAACTCTCAGGGCCCAGTCTTGAATCCTAGTTGTTTCCGAGCAATTGTGGCAAATGCCAGTCTCTGTCTGGGCTATGTAAGCTGTTCATGAGACGAGACAGGTCTTTGTAAGAGAATAGAGCTGGCATTATTCACATTAAAGTGATTTGTGAACACGCTTAATTTCGTAGATAGTCTTTCAATGTGAGAACTCAAAGGGGTCCATAAACATCTTTAGTTGCATCGCAGCTGCGTTGTTACTTCATTATATATATATGCGTGTGTGTGTTTTTCACGAGTGAAATTTTAATGATTAATGACGCAGAATTATATAGACCAAACACGTTACCATCCTTTCTTGATGCAATGAAGTACACAAACTGGATATTAGTTAAAAGGATATTATTATATGTGTTTTAAAAGCGTTTTCAAACAGTTTAAGCAAATTTTATCAAGCTACGTTATTAGCAGTTGAACAAAATTAATACAAAAATGTGTCTTCTCGTCCTGTTGCCTCCGCAGGTAGTGGTTCTTCCAATTCCCACATCGGCTGGTTACTAGCATGTGAAGCACCATATAAGAGGGGTGAATGTGAGCTGTGGTCACGACCTTACTTGAACAGGATCTGTTCTATAGTAGGTGTACATCTGTTTCCTTGATCACAAAGGAGACAGGAACCACAGTCTGGTGGATGACTCGAGGCCGCACGATCAGAGCGTGATTAACGGCTCGATCAGCCTGTGAGGTTGCATCTCGCTGTAGAGGATCGTTCCCTTTCGGACTTGTCTGAATGGGACGGTCGTGCGGTTGTCTGACAGACTACCCCCTTCATTTTAATTTCTTTTTTGTTTTATTTATCGAGGATCATCATTAATCGGTCACCATGTTTATATATAATAAGCAAGTATAAGCTAAAGCATATGGATGGTTCATTTATTGCCTTAAACCCCATATTCTGTACAATATTTGTAAAACGGGAACATCATCAATTTCACAATTCGTCATTATTTGATTCCAATAGTAATAATAAAAAAAAGAAAGTGGACTCTTAATGCTTTGCACTAATGATTTGTATACATGCTATTTGTAATACATGCTCACCACAAACCCTTGATTTAATTAGGTGGAGATTGACGATGTTATAGTGTCACAACATTAACACACTATAGTTGTGATGTGAGGTTTTCAGGCAGAATTTCCCAGCTCGAGGAGCATTCTGTGTGTAAACAGATAAGATCAGCTAGGCTAGTGGCCATCTCTTACACTTGTAGCTCTCTGCTGTTGTTATCTAAAATAATGCTCTCCAATAACCTTTCTTTTTGTGACAAAAAAAAAATAACCTTTCTTTTGGTGCTTATCTAAAAATTTGGTCAACGCTATTAAAATCTGGCTGCAAAATTCATTACCCAAACAAAGTGGGGGTGGGGCTTAGGTTTCCAGTCCAATCCTCCAATTTTTCAACTTGCAAGCCATGACTTGGCTTTTTGACTTGATTACAATTCCCCCAACTGGGTTCCATCTCTTTGATTACCCAGTGGCATGCCAGATACATTCAATAGTGTCTAAACGACCAATATCAACTGGTGCAATTTGCAATCTCAATAGAGACAAAATCAATGAATTTGGCATGCGTCTTTACGGCTCAACTTGAAAAACATTTTAAAGACTCTTCCCCGTTTGCTTACTTTGACAATAAAGTCTGCGAGTCAACATCACACTTTATATAAATTCACTTAATTCCATAAGCAT
The DNA here is from genome assembly GCA_028386065.3 of Turnera subulata. Classification (NCBI taxonomy): domain Eukaryota; kingdom Viridiplantae; phylum Streptophyta; class Magnoliopsida; order Malpighiales; family Passifloraceae; genus Turnera; species Turnera subulata. Next base: position 11,296 of record JAKUCV010001759.1, on the reverse strand, counting down.
GATAACTTTTTGCTGGTTAATTTAATTTGATGAGGATGACAAACCCACTCCTCCAAAACCCACACCTAGCCCCAATCGACGAAATTCATATGAAAGATTTTTTTTTTTTTTTTTGATATGGATTAGAGTTTCTTTATGCATCTTGAGGCTGCCATAATGCCTATAGCTTGGCATTACCCTTCAAGTCTTCAAGAGAAGCATTGGCTTCCCTTAATGGAACACCACTCGTTAAAGATATCCACTAGCTTTAAAGCATAATACGATATATATATATATATAGGTAATAGGGTGCATGAATATGAAAGTGAACTTTCTAAATTTTTATTTACACAATTACACCCTTCCCCTATTTCAATTGAGATAAGTTTGTTTTTCCTTTGCACGATGTGGATTACATCACAAGTTAGACGTCTTTCTCTTATTATCTTTCTTTTCTTCCTAGTACCTAGGATATGTATATTTATCTTAAGATAACAACAACTGTGGTGGTCCGTAACTCATTCATGTTGTCTTCTTAAAAACAATTTGTGAACTTAACATACTCACATGTTAATCACGACACATACAGTAAACCTAAACCATCAATTTAATCCAAGGAAGGGAAATCTTACCTGCCTTTGCCCCAATTTGGCTCCAACAAGTGTTGAAATCTTTTGTGACCAATCAAGTTCTCCTCCAAATCGGACGATCTAGCTATCACCTCGTGCCAATAGAATAATGTGTGCGATGCATGCATAATTACTAAACCATGTGTTTTTTTCATGTGAAAGCGATGAGAAATATTGAATATATTCTCCAAAATATTAAGTTCATCGGAAAGTTGAAATGAAAAGGGTCAATTTATTACTGAAAATAGAGTTTTGGCAATTACAATCGTTTCGGGGAATGATACTTGGCAATTTTGAGCCACTAAAAATCCCTGTAAATCAATAATTGACGGTCATATTCATGATAAGTAACATCATAGTTTATATGCAAGCAAGACTCATGAAATGACTAGTACTGAAAACCTCAATTCTCCAGGAAATGTGTTTGCCATGACATAAACGTGATCAATCAGATTTCAGGACATTTTTTGGTTCGAGACACAAAATTATCCATGGCTCTTTTTTTTTAAAAAAAAAAAGAAAGAAAAAACAGAGCCCACACACATCCTGTTTTCTCATTTTTTTTGTTATATCTTAATTTTCAAATTAAGCGTCCAGTATATTAATTACTATAAATCAATTAAATTATGTAGATTTCTAAATAAGAAGTAAAGAAAGAAATTATCTACCTTTGTAGACGTGGCAGTGTGTGTATGTATATAGTCCCAGGTTCATTGGCACATTGGCAATTTGGCATGTTGCACACTTTGCACAGTTGCTTTTATGGTCCATACTCCATAGTATCCAGAATTTTTCAAATTAATTTAGAAAAAAAGAGACAAGAAAATTTGGAGGTCAAAAAAGACACAAAACATATATATGTACACTTTATAAATCTTATTGGGGTCCTGTATCCTACTCCTAAATATGTTAAAGAGACCACAGTGGCGGGCGTACGTAAGAGGCTGCCTCTTCCACGTCAGCACCGCCTTTGTTTGACCCGTCTATGGATCATAATATCCGTGTACGGGAAAACGTTGGCCACAACCTCAATTTAATTGCTGGTACTAAGTTTTACCTTTATAGAGTTACCGCTCGAAATTTTTTTTTTATAATCTAACAAGCAATAGGATTAAATAGTGCCATCTAAATCCTCAAACAAGTAAGATGCATGCATAAATTTAGGATTAGATGATGTCATATAATTCTATATACTATACATATGCTACTTGAAGAAAACAACTAATTTTTTTAAATATGGATATAATTATTAAGCTCTAGCCTTTTAGGTTGCATATAAGTGACTTCCACTAACTTCCACCAAAAAGAATTTTCTTTTAATTTGTTCTGTCCTTCGTCGAGCCCATTGGATCTTATATCTACATCCATGTATCTGGTTTTGCATTGAATGAAAATGAAATCATCATCCTCTAAAGGTTTTGGTGAATGAAGTCATCATCGTCCTCTTAAAAAATGTTACCTTCCATGTAAGGTAGAAAAGTGATGGGTGCGGAAACTTTTAGCGGGTATGGATTGAGAATCAAGTAATTGATAAAAAAAAAAAGAAAAATGAAAAAGAGTAGAGCAACTATTGTGACTTAATTAATGTAAGTATTTTGAGCAAAAATAGAGTTTGCTTCCCGAGTGATGGAGTTTAGACTAGATATAATATAAGTTAGCCTGAAAAAAATGTTTGGTTAACCTATAACAAAGTAATAAAAAAGAGGTTGTAAAAAAGAGTTAGTTGTGCTAGAGTGGTTAAGTATATTATCATATGGTTCAAGTTTGACAAATAAGTGTCATTTATTTTCCCTTCTGCTTACGCAAAGCAAGTGTTAACGCTAGCTTTGGAAGCAACATGAACTAAAGGACACGCAATATGTCAATCTCTCTATATATATAGACAATAGCAGGCAGCAGCCCAGTTGTTTTCCAAGTTGCCATATGCTTCCTGCTTACAGCTCTCAAAACAGCACTATGCTGCTACTAACCATTATTTTTCTCACTACCCTAACCTAGTTAACAAAGTTTAAATGAGACAATTAAACTATTCCAATTAAGACGCTGCCGTACGTCAATTAATTGTCCAATTAAGAATTTACGACACTCTAATACCTATGCAAAGCATTGGTAAGGAAAAGGATTAGTTCTGATTTGAGACATTAAGAAGAGCTTGTCATGGCGACAGAGGATGATTCATTCATTACCAATTGGTCAATGCTTACAATTACTCTATTCTCAGTTCTACAGTGATTCCATTATCAATTGCATTAATGTTTTGAAGAAATTTCAAGATTCCCAAGGGAAAAAACAAAAGGAAGCTTCGGTATTACATAATTAATCTTCACAAACATGTGGTTACATTACATGTAATGCTATAGCATACAATTGTATTGTATAAAAAACTATGCATCATTTTTCATCCTCTTCTTTCTTTCTTTTTTTTTTTTCCCATACCTACCGCCAAAAGCAACTGCACATGAAAATGGAAGACTCCGAAACCGTTACGCGTAAGGGGTCGTTCATATTATAAAAAAAAATCACATGAGGGCTTTGTATTTAGGAAGTTTTGAAGATATTTCCTCTGAAACAAAAAGTACATTAACAGAACCCACTTTTGACCTTTTGCAATTGGCCTTTTTCCACTTGACTATTATCCTCAACTCCAACTATATATATATACCTCTTCCCTATCCAAAAGCTTCATGTGTCACCACTCCAAAAAATACCCATTTCTTTGGTTTTAGATCAAACTGATTTCAAAAAAACTTCCCATACCAAACCAGAAACCAAGAACCAAACAGAGTATCCCAACCAAGAACCAAGAAACAGAGTATCCTCCGCAAAAATGGTTACTACTGAACCCATCTTCCTCCCTGACATTCTCAACACTCACATCCTCACCCGCCTAGACGGCCCCACCCTCGCGGCGGCCTCCTGTGCATCCACGGAGCTGCACGCTCTTTCTACCGACGAGAAGCTCTGGCAGAAAATCTGCACATCCACTTGGCCTTCCATCTCCGACCCAAGAATCAGCGACCTCATCTCCACCTTCCCGTCCGGCCACCGCTCCTTCTTCTCCGACGCATACCCCCTCCTCCACCACCACCGCAGCCAGGGCACCACTCTTGACCGTCCGGTCGCTGCTGCCACAACCCCGGAGTTGATCTCGGCGGTGGATATATACTACAAGGACGCCCCTATCTTCTCCAAAGTCGCAACCTTCGAGACATTGTCGAGCTGGTTCATGTCCTCTCCTTTCAGGGTCGAGTTGCTCGAGCCCAAGGAGTTCTTCCCGACGACGATACTCCACCACCCGAGCAGCAGCGAGAAAGACTTGTGGCTCAAGCATCTGGAAGAGAACATAACCCTGAGCTGGATTGTGATCGACCCTAAAGAGAAGAGAGCCCTGAACTTGTCTAGCAGGAAGGCGGTGTCGGTGCAGAGGCACTGGCTGACAGGGGAGGTGGAGGTGAAGTTCGCCACCGTCATGGCCGGGGACGGGGCTAGAGGGTCGGCGGCGGAGGAGGTGGAGTGTGAGATGGTGGTGACCTGCGGGGAGAAGGAAGGAGGGGAGGTTCAGGTGAGGCAGGTGTGGATGGGGATGATGGACATGGAAGGGAGGAATTTGAGTGGGAATAATGGGTTGGTGATTCTTCAAGGGGCAATGGAGGCAGGGGAGAGGAAGAAGGAGAAGAGCGGGAAGGAAGGGATAGAGAGGTACGAGGAGTTTGTGGACAAGAAGAAGCAATGGAAGGACAGGAACGAGAGAAGAGAGAAGGTTTTGGATATGGCTTGTGTTGTTTCAGGGATTTCTGTGTTTGTGTCCTTTTGGTCATTAGTGTTGTACATGTGGTGAAAAAAGGAAAAAAAAGAGGTTTAGCCGTTCTAGTTAAGTAGCTAAGTTAATTGGTTGATTAATTAGTAATCACATATAGATATAGATTCTTACACATCAAATACAAGAAAGACAAGACACATATATCAAGTTTGATTATTTGTTCATTCGTTTTAAATAATTATGAGTGAGATACAGGAAATTAAGGGGAGAGAAATGTGGCATTTCCTGTTGTATTAGTTTGAACTTTGAATGAAGGCAATTCAGCCTTTCCGTTCTTCAAATTAATTCAATGAAGCAGCAATTGTTTAATTTATCAAGTGTGGTATTTTGACTCTTCTACCATTGGCTCTGAATTTGGAAAACTTCCTTCCCTTCACATGTAACGACCAGGACTATCCTTTTTCTTCTAATTAAGATATCACATTAATCCACTAGTTCATACTTGTGAGCAACTAGTGGATTAATTAAATGTAGAACCAAAGACTAGTTCCCTAAATCCAAAAGAGATAATCAGCTTTGAGTTGCAGAACTCTGGGATTAATGACTCTGGCGTGAGCGAAACAGGGGACTGCAAAAACAGAATGTAACAAACTAAAATTGGAGCAGCATGACCATTTGTTACTTAGTTGATGGCAACCATCCATCATCCTATACAGAAACCAACAACAGGAAGCCGGTTTGGGAGTTGTAATTAAAATTTCTTGGTCTTGCCAAATGCCTGCATTTGTTGCCTTAATATTCCATTCGGGGTCCCTCTTTTGATTTCCGGCCAGGCCAGCACCATTAATCTTGTAGGCCTTCTTGAGGACTTCTCTTTTTCCCCTTTATCTAAAGTTGGCTCCATTGTCGCACTTCAAAGCATCAACCTTTGCGTGATTAGTATCTTGTTATGTCATAGAGGTATTTTTAGATTTGTTTTTTGGACGGTGGGTGAATATTGTGGAAGTTATTTTATTCCAGTGCATTTGTGGGGGACAATTTGGAGCTAGTCCTTGCACTTTTCCTTTTCATCATCTTTGCCTTGCAAAGAATAGGAATAAAAGACTAAAAGTATCACCGCAAAACAACAAGGTGTTTAGTTCAAGTAATTACGCACTTAGACCCCTCATTAAACAAATTTCGGATTTGAGTCTTGTAAATGAAGAAAATGAATCTTTTTATTTTATTGGACCCACCCAACTCTATAGTTGGCTATATATATGCTTAGTAATTGTCTTGAGGGGGCATGGAAACAACTGGATTTCTGTTGTTTTACGTGCCAATCTCATGCAAGGGAAATCTGGAAAGCACCGATCTTTGGTTTTGAGTCTTTTGACTGGAGTGTGACTGCAATTTCCTTCGTTTTTTTAAATTGAAGATAAACACAACTGTAACGTAATGTACCAGTTAATGTTAATGTGTCAGTGTCAATCCCCTCTAGACCCAACTCAATCTATGCAATGCAACGAAGTGGTGGTGGTTACTTTGTATTCAGTTGGTCAATCTACTCGTCAAAGCTATTTGTGAAGATAATATATTATATATGATTGTTTGAGGTTAAATAATCTAGCTACCCATGCAACTTGCATTAACAAAAACGCAAAATGATCATGTGTAAACAGTGTAAGTTCGTCTCTAGGTTCATGGTTAAAGAAACAAAAGCAATGGGCAAATTTGAGCAAAATATTGTTTCCAAAACATTCCATTTATGCATGTGTGAATTGGGGGAGATCAGTAGATAAACATTACCCTTTTGTTGAATGGATAACCATTACCTCTTAAGTATATTTAAAAAGTAAGGAAAGAAGAGAGAGAGAGATAGGGAGAGATGGTAGCCATTGCTTTAAAGTAAAAACGGATAATCATCATGGAAATGCAATTAAAATAAATGGAAAGATGTGCGTGTAACGTAGCTCTTGTGGAATAAACTATAAAGTAATCAACTTTTGATATTTCTGATCCATCATTAAAAAAGAAAAAAATAAAAGACAAATAATCAATGATTCCTTGGATTAAATAACGGATGCTCTCGCGAGTCACATGATCAACTTTTGGCTTTATTGTTGATTGTAGCCTCTTGTAGGATCTATCGCGGGAACTTCTTGATCTTAAGAAAAATCTATGGCACATACTGGCTTTTTTCTTCTTTTTTCTTTACGGATCCGGTATCATTGTATCAATGACCATTGTTAGTTTCTATTTGGCTTCATATAGTGATGGAACTCTTTCCAAGTAGAGGGTCTAACGAAGTAAAAATGCACCAAATGGCGTGGATGTGAATCGCCTCAGTCTCTTCTTTATGATAATTACAAGTATTAAGTTATTATCTATGATGCGCCTAATTTCCTTATTCCGCGTTTCGGGCCCAAACGAATTTATTGAAATCGTTTGAAATCATTGGCAAAAGTGATGTTGTCCGAATTTCAATTGACGAATAATAGTTCGCTCACTAACTATCAGGGTAAGCATTAAAAGATTTATAATATTTTTTTCAAAAAAATATTAGTAATCTTCGAAGGGAAAAGCTATTCTACTAACTCGGTGCAATACTATCATTGGTTTGCATTTTCTTAATAAAATTGTGCCCTGCTTTCATAATTTATATCATTTATCTTTATTAATTGAAATTTAGCTAATCAAACCACAATAAACTTTTTCCCCTATTTAACGTTCTAATAAATTTTTTAAAAGATTAGGTCTGCTCTTATCTCAGTTGATATTTGGTCTAAACCATCAAAATCCCAGACGACACATGGATTGTGATAGAATAGAAACGAGGAGTTTGGTGGCGGGTGGCTGGTGCTGGGTCGAAATTTACACTTGGGATGGGACGAGCCTGTCAAATGGACCCTTTGTTAATGATGGGTCATCTTAATCCACACAACTTGATGGATCAAAATTTGTCGTCTGAAAATATTTTTTTTCAAAAAACGATACCATGAAGTTAATTTGCCACATCTCCTGCTCTAAGTGAGGGAAGAGGAAAAAAAACATTTCTCCATTCATTGCACTTGTTCTACTAAAAAGTGAACATTTGGAAGAGAAAATAATGCTTGCAATCAATGCAACTTTTAAGGTATGGTTTATGCTAAACCTATCCTTCACTGTCAGTACCAAAAGAAGAAGCAAATATGTGATTACTAACGTGGTCGGGAGGCAACAAGTGAGAAGCATTTGTTTGTGGATGTATGAATTCAAAGAAATCGCATCAGTAATTAAGGTTTCTTGGTCTGGTTATTTCTTGAAGACTCTTTTATAGAGATCAAACTTACTAGGAAGATAAGGAAACGTGGCCTTATAGCCCTGTTGGTGTTGATAGTGTAGTAAGAACCGATTTGGATTCTCTCCTGTACAGTATTCAATAGGAGAGATCCTGTTAAATAAATACTGTTGATTTGTTTAATCAATGGCCCTAAAAAAAAAATAAATAAGGTAAAAATAAATTCTCACCAATAATTTTGAAAATCATGGCCACGATTCAACGAACAGGACATAACTTTACAGGAGAGGATCTCAATCCAGTAACAAATGATTTATCGGTAGTGGTCCCATCTCATAACTCATAAGGATAATGTATCGAGCTACCGGGAGAGAAGTTAATCAACGATTAGTTGAGGTATTCTTCTAATATCAAGCAAAAGGGGAAAGCCATGGTGGATGAATGGTTTGTTGAGGACAGGGAGGTTGCATTTTAAGTATTTCAGGCAATGGACAAATAGGGAATGATTGTAACAAGCAAATTGTCCCGTTAGTTTTGGTTGGTTTTGGTATCCGTATGTGTCTTTGTGTTAGGATTAGTTCAAACTGCCATGTTAGTTTTTTTGGGACAAATAAAATTTGGTGATGGCGCCGAATTAGAAGGTTTATGTCCAAACTTCATATCAATTTGGAACTAAATTTGGCAAAAAGGGTTTTTTTTTATATATAAACTCGACATAAAAGTAGCAGGTAAAGTTATAAGTCTATTTTGAAGTTTAGAACTCCATGGCAAACCTTGGGGCAAATGATGACTTAAGGAAACATACAAGAGATTAAAGGAGAAAATCAAAAGATAAATCTCTAGTCAATGAGTTCGGTAATTAGGGCCTTAGGGGTCGGTTTATGAATTTCATTAGGGTTCGAACCCAACTCTTCTGGGCTTAACAAATAGTTTAATCCCACGCTACCCACAAGTTAGGCTCAAATAAAAGTAACAAGAGCAGTCCAGCCCAATCATCAATCATGATATAGACTAAGCCCAAAAGCCACCCTGACCCCGCAAGGATAGAATTTTCCTTTGTTCTAGCAAGAGAACAAACACTAAAAAGCCCCACATTATCCATGAAAATCCGACGTGGCTCGATTCCATTGAACACTACCCATCTCTGTAATCTTTCTCTTCCACAAAAATCTACACCTCACGCTAAAGAAAATCCGAAGGATCAACAGCCACAAATTGTTCATTTTTGATATAATTGGAATCATTCTAGTCAGTAGTCTGCTGCTATACCAATTGTGACCCCAAAAAAAAAAAGAAAAAATGGCAGCAACGTTTGCTCCCTCGTCAACTGTCCTTGGCCTTGGCAGAAGCTCACTTTCATCCACTTCTCCAGGTAAAATCTTTGCTTATTACTCTTCTTTTAGTGTTACAAAAAATGTTGATACTACTCTCTTGGAAAGGTAGTGTTGGATTATGGATAATTAGTGATATATATGACAATATAGTTGTTGAATTTATGCAGGCCTAGTGAAATTGCCAAATGTACCCAGGTCAAGGGTTGCTAAATTCAGGAAGTGCACTTGGTAAGTAATCAAGATTGTCTAAAGCAAATGTTTTTTTTTTTGTTTTTTTCCTTTCTTGATGTTCTTGAGAATGAAAGAAGATTGGTTAATTGAATGGTTATGTTTATGTACTGGTACAGTTTTCAGAGGGATTGGCTACGTAAAGATCTGAATGTGATAGGATTTGGGTTGATAGGGTGGCTAGCACCCTCAAGCATACCAGCCATCAATGGAAAAAGCTTGACTGGTCTCTTCTTTGAGAGTATTGGCACTGAGCTAGCTCACTTCCCCACCCCACCTGCTCTCACTTCCCAGTTCTGGTAAGCATATATAGTATATAATCACTAATGTTATTAGCTCCTGTTGGTGTTCTAGAATTTAGATCATCCACCAAACTTAGCTTGCTGGCGTTCATGGACCACTATATCATCTTTATGTTGCTACTGATATCCATCATGAATTGATCAATTGCTACTTTGCTAGTCATGCAACCAGTTAGATGGGGTAGATGTGTTGTCATAGACAATTTCCCCCCCCCCCCCCCCCCAAAAAATAAAAACAACACTGTGGTTATTGTTGTTGTGATGATGATCAGATTAGATCATTGATTAAAATTGAAAATGGGGAGGAAAAAAGTTTGAAAAGAAAGGTCCCACCGAGATTTGAACTCGGGTTACTGGATTCAGAGTCCAATGTCCTGACCACTAGACCATGGGACCATTTGTGAATGAAAGCAGATAATGTTTTCTGTGTAGCGAATAACTTATTTCTTTAATTATTTTTCCTAGTTGGATGAAAAACCCATCATGATTTCCCATTTTTTTCATTGTGACAGGTTGTGGTTGATTACATGGCACTTGGGTCTATTCTTGTGTCTAACATTTGGGCAGATTGGCTTCAAGGGAAGGAGTGACGGCTACTTCTAAATCAATGTCTTTTCATTTGTAATCTTCTAATGTGTATGATATTCTCTTCTTAACTTCCATTTCTTCTATTATTATGCTCCTTCAAGACCAACCCTTTTTTTTTTTTTTTCCCTTCTTCACTGTTGTATAATGACTGGGGTACTCTATATTTATGCGATCCACCTACATCGATCTTAATGGGAGTTTAGTAGGATATAGAACTAACAAGTAAGAAAGTATAAAGTCCAATTTTCTCCCCATCTAAAAGAGAACAATTTTTTCACAAAAAGAAAAGAGTAAGTTCCAATAACAACGACCTCTTTCGCTTGACACTCCTTGGAAAAAAAAATGGTTAACCGAGAGAGATCAATTTTTAAAAATATAATTTGTGGGATTAATTAAGATTCTATTCCTTAAAACAGGATTGGTAAATTTGGACCAATTAATATATCATATAATATGCGAGAGTCCACATCTGTCACATCATGATCTATTTTGTTATGAGCTAAAAGTATCTTATTTTATGAGGCGTGATAGAATTGATTGGTGTAATGTAAGTTTATTGAGTCCAACCCCTACCGTTTTTTAATGCCCAATCTTAACGTTTGATGGGGATTATTCTTGGAAAGTACTAATATGTTTAAGGAACATGCGAGGAATACTAATTAAAATATAGGGCCACAAGAATAATAATAATCCCTTTAACATGCCACGCCAACTTTATGTCATGGATCAACGTGATGGAGTATGAATTTATTCCATGAACATGTGGAATAATAGCCTTAATAATAGCCTGATTGGTGGATTAAAGCAGCTGAATTTGTATACAAGACGAAGAGAGGATCATCTTCTCTTAATCTAATAATGCAAAGGGCCAAGAACCATGTTAGGTACATATGTATACATTTGGTAAAAACCATTTGCGCCGCCATTAAAAATTCATTTGTCTGTGTCGTGTTGTCATCATATTCATATACTACCATGAACAAATCCTTTAATTTATTTCAGTGTGGTAATCTGCATACAAAACTTGCACGTTAGCATCCTTATCCATTTAGCCAATGTACATTTCATTTATTTGGTAATGATAATAAAATAATTACCACGAATCAAAAAGAACATGATTGCCCAATGACTGACAATTAGCATGTCTGAAATGCTTCTCATTTTCTTTTGTGTGTGTGTGCAATCATTCGGGATTCGGATCTTTCGTGATCTTCTGA